>JAQZBX010075418.1:0-14603 GCA_029593785.1 Cabassous unicinctus
TTTTTTTTTCATTTTATCTTCAAAGAAGCTTTAGGTTACAGAAAAGTCATGTACAGAATGTAGAGGATTCCCATATACCCAATATTCTCCCCCTTCTCTCCTTCGACTATTAACATTTTACATGTGGGTGGTACATTTGTTACAATTGATGTACAAATATTGAAGCATTGCTACTAACCATGGTGAATGATTTACATTATGGTTTACATTTGGACCATATAGTTTTACAAATTTTAATGAAATTTAACATGGTCGGTATCCGTCATTGCAAGATCATGTAGAACAATTCCAATGCCCCCCAAAAGCCCCATGTTCCATCTATTTTATTCCTCCTTCTCCCTTCCCTCAGGACCCACTGCAACCACCAAGCTTTGCTCCTTGAAAAACAAGAGGCATAGTTACTTGCAACGATATTGAGGGTTTGGCACTGTCCATGGAACTGAGGGGAGGGGAAGGGGAGGGAGCAGATGAACTCTGGGGACTTGCGGGTATATATTTGAAACTACAGCATTGGTTTGAAACTACAGCTTTTTTGACAAATATGGCAGGGCAGGGTTACTGGTTTAGGGTATTGTATGTGGGAGGCATGCGGGACAGGGCCTACCTAGGGCAAACTTTCAGGGAGTATGTGAGTGCTCATCCTGTCATAGTGAGTCTAGTGAGTCGTGTCAGTGGGTGAAGACCCACACAATGAACGGGAAGGCGTTGGACTCTCATCCTGGGGAGTTCTGCTATATTCTCAAATAAAGTTGTGGGAGTCTCTAGAGAGCATAGGCAGTGCATAATAGAGGAGGACAGGTCAGTATGTCAAGCCCTCAATATTGTGTGACTCTTAACCACTTTGCTGTTATGACTTCCGAGAGGAAGTAACCAATGTTAGTGCATTGTCGCGGGATGTTCAATGGGCGTTGTAAAATTCCTCAAAGATTATGTAGCACTCGTGTTCTTTGTGTGACAAGAAAATTTGTTTTAATGTTACTTTAATTGCAGAAATATAAAGATGAAACTCCCTAAACTCAATAGATAAGTAAGCATTTAGAATAAACTCAGCAATTTGAAAACTATGCACACAAATTAAGTATATGATGCAGTATATTAATTAAAATTTCTTTATTTTTTATTACCTATGGGAGAATTAAAAATTTTTAAAGTGTTATATTCAAGATAAGCATTCTTTGTAAGGTTATTTGATAGGTGTAATAAACAAATATTGTGAAGTGTGCAGTATAGTAATTGAACATTATTTATATTCCCAAGAATAGTTAAGACACATAATGTATCTTGGCAAAGTTGTAAATGCAGTTTTTGCCCCCACAACTTAGTTAAAATATACATATACTCCCAAATAAACAGCAACAAAAATAACAGCACCTGAATTTTTTTAGTTTCAAAGTCTCAGATTCCAATAAATCCTTTACCATGAGAGGGGTCTCGAGTTTTATGCTTGTTTGTGTTTATGCATTTTCTGATTAAAATATTTTTCATTTAACCACTGTGTCTACAATTCTTTGAAAGAAGTTGTCAGATTGAAATTGGAATGTGCCCTATGTTCATTAGGTAAGCTTATGGGGCCCATAAATTGCTGGACTATGATTATGTGTTTGTCTTCCTGCAATAAATAATTTTCTAATGGATCAAAAGGATATGATTTTCATTTTTAGTTACATAATTATTTCAGTTGTTTCATCTATTTGAGTATACAGTGACTGAATGCCTATTAAATGTAAAAACAATATATCCTGGTGGCTAGGTCTACTAATTTTGACTCTGATTTCTTGGTTCAAATGTTGAATCTGCAATTTAAAAGACCTATGAATTATGGGAAAATGGGTTTGCTCCTTTAAATTTCAATGTTCACATCTGTAAAATGGGAAAAATATAATATCTACTTCATTGGGTTGCGAGGATTAAATAAAACAGTGACTCACAAAACTTAGACAAAGGTTTGGCCAATTGTGCCCTCTTAATACTAGTTGGTTTTCTTATTCTCATTCTAACTTCCTATTTATGTGTCAAGTATTAAACTAAGTTCTGGGTATACACAGGTATAAGGCATAGTTCCTACCCTCAAAGAGATAACCAACCAGTGGGAAAGATTGAAAATAAATCCAAAATTACATTATGCTGTGGTATGTGAGAGATGTATGCATAAGATGTTAGGAGAGCACAATGGGGACAACAGAATTACATTTGAGTTGGAATTGGTATGACAAAAATCCATTCATTCATTTTTACCCAAATAGATAACCTCTGACTTAAGAATGAATTATCAGTCACTTCAAAATCAAAAGTCTAAGCAAATATCAAAAGCCTTTACATTTCTTATATCAGTGAGACATTAATTTCAGCCAACCTTTTGTCTCAATTTTAATATGCATACTTAACTCTACTCATTTAACATGAGTTTATGTATTTAAAATTTTAAATGTCCAAGTTTTTTTTTTCTATTATTTCCCTGACAACATTCTTTCTCAGGACTTGGCTGTTATTATCATGAATTTCTTTGCATTAATTTTTGGTAGTGAGAGGAACCTTGTAGCATGGTTTAGAGAAAAACATGGGCTTCAGAGACATGGGTCTGAATCTTGTCACTCTAATTTTTCCTGTGTGACAATGGGTCAATTATTCAAATTCTAAATCTTTTTCTTTGACTATAATAAAGAAATTGTGATACCTCATAGGCATACTGTAGACATTATGAATGTAAGCTTTTTCTTAATGCTTGGTAGATGGATGATATGTTATCCTTCCCATTTTTCTTCTTTTTAGCCACTCTAATTTGATTCAAAACCAAAATAATGGAATCATCTTTAAGCTTTTCTGTTCTGTCTCCTTCCATATTCAGTTGCATATCAAGATGACTGATACTTTCTTTAAACTGTCTGTTTTTACAGTGCCCTTTTTCCTTTTCATTGCCCCCACTCTGATTAAATTCTTCATACCTGGAATGATTCACCTCCAGACCTTAATGCCTTGTTTTTTAAGTCCTATCTCCTCCATCTTATCTTCTTGCTACTGATTACCACCATCAATTAAATGTCATTAAACACTTATTTTCAACATTGTGCTTCTCCAATGATCTTCAGTGGTTCCCTGGTTTCTAATGTTTCAATGCTTAATTATACTCTATGCTGACGACTCTGGCTTTTTGGTATCTGGCCAATGCTATTTCCAGTTCTTCACAATATGAATCATTTTCATACCACATGGACTGGTATTTCTAGCCCTAAGTCAGTCCTCATATCTTTGTCAGGGATTTGGCCCAAGACCTTCTTGCAGTCTTTCCTGCAGCATATGAATAATATTAGAGAAGAGGAGGGAAACCATGAGACCAGAATCTTCTTCTCTGTTTACTTCATTTCCTATAAATTAGCAAGCTTATCCTAGATTTTGACTTCACTCAGGCTTTTGTTCTTTCCTAAACGACTATTCTATACCCTTTCTTTCACCTCTTTTCATTCAAACTCTAACCAAATTCTGTCTTTTAGAATCCTGATGAGGTTTGCAGTTTGTGCTACTCAGATTAGAATATAACAATCCTAAATGTTCATTTCAGTTCAGTTAAGCCGTTCTGATCCATTATCACATTTAGTCTACCCAATCATCTATGTTGGATGATTTTTTTAAAGAATTCTTAAGACCCATTCTCTGACCTTGAAAACCAGCTCAAAGCTCTTCTTTCTTTTCCACCCTCAAGTGCTGGAAAAGATCCAGTCTTCACACCCAGTCTTTTAAAGTTTCTTTTTAGCTCTGGCTTCTTCTCTTTTGCTTGCTGGATCCTGAATAGACATGCTGGGGCCAGGTTTTATAGATCATATGTAATTGTTCTGAAAAACAAACAAACAAGCAAACACTACAAACATAATACTGTTTCAAAACATACCTTTATGGTGTGGTCTTTACTTCAAAAATCTGTTTCAGATGTTAACTAGGAATGCCCTTTGAACCTCTGCTATTACTTTTTCCATTCTTTTAAGAAATAAGATGTGTCAAGTTCTTGGGACTCACCAATAAAAAAAAAAACACAAAACACAAAAAACAAAGATACCTGACCTCCTTGAATTTACACAATAGCTGGAGAGGTTGAAGAAGCCAATATGGCTAGGCTCACTACTCACCTTTCGACTCTCCTTTAGCAAAGGCTAGAATTTTTATCTCCACAATGGCTTCTCTTCCTACCCAGAGGACACGGTAGGGTCCATATTGTTTGAAATGGGATATTTGTGTCTCTCAAGAATCCCAGGATGCTCATGTAGTAGCCCAAATGGAGAGGTTCAATAGGCATTTTCAGACATGGTAGCACTGTCTTCTTTATATAGGTGAGGAAACTGACCATCAAAGAAATTATGGAATGTGCCCAAGTATACATTGTTTCCAGCAGAAAATACTGGGTTTCAGACTTAGATTTTTTAACTTTAAATCCTCCCTTTTTTCTATTAAATCCTTTCGCCAAAACACTCAGTGATAAACTGTTAATTTTTGACATCAATTTAGCTTTACCTTTCTAACCATGTTAGTCTCTTATAGTAGGGATCATTCATATATATTTGTCTAAGGCAACTTCCTGAGGAATAAGATTATACTAAGTGCCCAATAATACACATTATTGGTTAATGTTTCTAAGATTTTAGTGCAAAGAATGTTTTGAAGGAATAGAAGAAATTCTTAAGTAACAGTGAAAAGTTTTATAAATGCTTAGTGTATATTATTTCTAAGAGCTAAATCTTCAATGACAGATGCTGTCATTTTTCTGCAATTTCCTTTTCCATCAACTACCACATTTGCATCTACATTGGTACAGAATAGCTGCTTGCATGTACAATTACTAATACTGAATGCATCAGTTGTTGCACTGCCTTTAACTTGTAAAAGTTGCTAAATGTGTTTGGTTTTGCTCTATTCTTTTCTCTAAGTCCTGATCTTTCTTCTGTGAATTAAGCAAGTAAGATTGCTTTGAATATCTTCTTAGATTGGCCTTCATCTGTAGTGTATTTGAGTGGGGTCTGGTAATTATTGGACATGTGCACACTTTATCTCACAGTAACCACTTTTCTTTTTATAGTTAAAATGAGTAAAAGAAATAATATTTATCTGCATGTCTGCCCAAATATAGTGCATTGCACAGGGAAGAGAAAGTAATTATAGAGAGATTGAGCAGAAAATGGAAAATATTTCTCTAATTTCAGGTTCTCCAATACCTTATCCATAGAAACAAACCAGTAGTATTTTAACAATTTTACATGCGTATGAAACTTAATACACATATAAATACCAACTCTAATTTTATTTTCAATATATTTATTTTTTATTTTCTTAATTAGGAAAAATATGGTTATCCAACAATAAACACAAGGATATTATAGGGAAGAATTAAGTCTAAGATTTTCAGTTTTAGAAAAGAGGTAATTGAGAAAGAAAATGGCATTGGACTAGGCAATCAGGACTCAACTCTCTCACAAAAACAACAAAAAAAGGACCAAAAGCTGTCCAAGAGACCTGCTTTGGGGGTCAGCAAACCAGGACTGTGCTACACAACTCCCAGGAGGGCGAGGGGCAGAGAGATGAAGAACCTGAAACAACAAATGTGAGTTAAGAAACCCTACAGTGGCTGGGAAGGGCTCCCACCCCTCACCCCCAAAATATTAAGCCTGGATAAAATCCCTGGCTCACTGCAACTGACTGAGAGGGGAACAGTCATCTTCCTCTCTGTCAGCTTTTACAAGAGAAAAGGGAGGGGGAGTTGGAGGGCTTCTCTTCAGGAAATTTGACCAGCAGAACCTGCTTTAAATCTCAGCTCTGGACAGACTAAAATACAGGAAAGCAGAGATTGAAAGTAACACCCTCTGCTGGCTTGTCTGGAAATTGCATGGGGAAAACCTACTTTTATGTCTCTCATAACTCGAACTACTGGGAGAAAATTTGTGCCCCATTAGTGAGACCCTGGCCCGATTCTGATAACTTAAGTTGGGCAGTTTTAAAGACTTAGAATAAGTTGAACCAAATATCAAAGAAGAGCTGTGAAAAAAAAAAATGCCATAGGTGAGAGAGAGAAATTGGCCATCAGAGCAAATTCACCACCATATTCAGATGCCTAGACATCAGCAAAAAATTACAAACCATACTGGGAAACAGGAAGAGATGGCCCAGCCAAAGGAACAAACCAAATATCCTGAAGAGACACAGGATTTAAGACAAATAATTAATGATAATCAAGCAAATTTCCTGAATCAATTCAAAGAATTGAGAGAATATGACTAAAGAAATAAAGGATATTAAGAAGACACTGGGTGAGCACAAAGAAAAATTTGAAATCCTGCAGAGAAAAGTAAAGACATTATGAGAATGAAAGACACCATGGATGAAATTACAAATACATTAGAGGCACATAAGAGCAGATTTGAATTTGTTGAAGACATAATTAGTGATTTTGAAGAAAGAACATCTAAACTAAAGACAGGAGAACAGAAAGAGAAGAGAATGGAAAAAATGGAACAGAGTTTCAGGGAATTGAATAAGAATAAGAACACAAAACACACACACAAAAAAACACATTATTGGTGTCCAAGAAGAAAGTAATTATATGTCCAAGTGTTCAATTTATTTATAATTAGCAATCCTATACAATGTTTTACATGAAAGCTCGTTTCTTCAAAGTTGGTAATTATAGGCAAATGCCAGTGAAAGAGTCTAAAAACAGTCATATGATTTATGTTAAGCTGCATTCTTAATTTTTAGATTTAGCTAGTGAATGATACCTTGGTTTTAACTATTAATCTCATTCTCAGAATTCAAAGCAATGTAGCTATACATTTGTTATCTATTATGGAGACTCTGTGTTTAGTCACAAAGTAAATTCCTGTTTTCCTTTCTCTCATCTGCACATAGCAAGATGTTGTTTCACCTCCTTTCTCTGTCTGAACTTGGAATTTACAAAGAGAATAGGAACAAACAACCATGGTCACTGAATTATTAACTTTTAAAAGTAACTAGAGACAAATATCTGAAACATATTTCTTTGATTCTAAGTGCTATGTTATATTTTCATAACTGTGTAATCATTAACTCATAATTAACCCATTTATATTCCCTTATCTTATCATGGATGGATTTTGTCAATCCTTAACAAAACACCTGATAGCCTGCCTTCTTCAGCTTAGTCATGTTAATTAGGTGATCTAAAACTTTATGTATTACCCACAATCAAACTTTGTTTAGTTTAGCATTATCTTAAGTGGATTGAATGATTTACAACTTTATGTATTACCTAACTAGACTTTGTCAATTCCTAATGGATATTAATTAAGCATTTTACAACCCAATTTGTAACCTGTAACCCAGGATTTATCCCAGTCAGCCTCTAGGGTTATGCTTAGACACTCACAATTGAACAAATCAATCAATACTCTTTGATTTCCCAAGATCCCTATCACATCTCTTTATCTGAAAATAATAAAAATTCTAGCTTTCTTTGTTTGACGAGGCAGATTTGAGACTTTGTCTGTCTCCAGACCTCTGCCAGCTTAATAATTTCTTTCCCTTGTGTGCTCAAACTCTTGGTGTGGATTCCAATTCTCTGAGCTGAACAAAACAACTCAGGGAACTCATGTGGATCCCCTTCACCAGGTAATAACTTGTTCATAATGAAACAGACATGTTTAGCCTGTTTTGATATTGTCTTGTTATTTTTGATCCAGTTTCCTTGTAATGTCTGTCTTTTTCAAATTGTGTTTTTGTCCCAGGACTATTTCTGCCTTGCAGGAAGGAAAATAAGTAATTTATTCTATGTTAGTTATTGAGCTAATTCATTTTGCAACAGTAATAACTGCAAATTCATTAACTGTCAATGGCCAATTGCTGTGGCCTTTATGCTCTTAGCCAATATTGAGCTCTGGCGGTTTTGTTTTAGCTTGACAAGCAAAATATTATCCATTTGGCAATTGAAAATTCTTGGAACAAAGCTTGTTGGAATATTTTGAGCCTGAAATTCTCCTACAGCAGCTATGGCTGCTTTAAATAGAGCCAGTGGGAAAGATTTGCCTTTGTTCCTCAGAAATGTTAACCTTAAAATAATCAATTCAAACGTGAATATTGCCTCTGTCTGAAAACATTTACTCTATGAGACTTTCAGTTTATGATAGTAAAAGGTATTTTTATTTTTTGTTTCCACTAACCCTTGAAACAGATAAACTGAAGCATGAGTATTCCATTATTATCTTTCTTCTTGTCTCTTTTAATAAGCAAAACATTTTATTGATGAAACTCCAAAGAAAGAAGCTAAACTGAAGCAAGAGTACAATAGTGCTTTTGTTTCTTTCTTATAACTATCTCTGTAGTTGAAAGTTTTCAAAATTATTAGAAAGCTTTCCTAAGTACATAAAATGCAGAATAACACGGAAGAAATTTTTGCAAAATGTTTTTCATATTTAACCTATAGATACAAAATGACTGGATTAGAAAGAAAAAAGCAAATGTGACGTCTTCGGTATTTGCAACAATTCATTCATTATAAATAAAACTACCAAGCAAATTAGCACTTGAGTTTTTCTTCAGTTCATATTTAAAAAATATAATTGGGTTCTTAGTTGTCAGCTGTCTCTGTACATATCTATAAATATAAATGTTGAAGTTTGTTTTCTAATAAACTTCGTTGAACCAAAATATAGGAGATCAAAGCTGGCCACCTACCTAGGTGCTGGATTCAGTTCTACATGGGGAAATTTTCTTTGCTTTCAGATACCATTCTGCATCATACTTTGCATTCAAATTTTATTACCTGAGATCAAACTCAATACTCATAACAGTACTGTGTAGTGGATGTACTTGTGGGAAGTCTTGCTCATTGTTTAAATTACTAATGGAAATAACCGATCTTCAAAAGTGTGATTCCTACTCTCTGAGATTAAGTGTTTACACTTGGTTGACAGAAGTCCTAACAAATATAATATTATGTAATTCCAGATGCTATTTATGTTCTTTTATATATCCTAGAATTTCTTTTGTTCTGCATCTTTTAAAATTTAGTGTGACAATACTCTATAAGAAAAAGGTAAGAAAGGGACAAAATTTCAGTTCTGGGAATATGACAAACCAGTTTCACACAAAATAATAGCATATATTACAATTCATAGTACCTTATATTTGATGAAGTACAGATTATTTATGAAGATATACATATTTAGTAACTTATAGAAACATATACACACATAAACTTAGAACTGATACCATCTGTGTCAACCTATGATGTAGAAAAGAGATCTATGCCATTATGACTTGGTTGTTCATGGAAAATTTTGCCTGGTAAAGTTAAGACTATAACTCAGAATATAACTTCATGGTTTGCAACAAAATCCTACAGATCAGTTTATCAGAATACAAGTCTGCTCATCTGGGCAAACAGCTCACTTATCAAACAAGTGTTTGCTTTTCAAGACTCATTTAAAGACTCTCACTCTGTTTTGTTCAAATTTGTTATGTCACAATTTTTTCACAATTATAATGAATTTTCCACCTTGAAAGACCAACCATGAAGCACATGACACCTGACTGCAAGTATCTATAAATAGTCTCTGTTAAGGTAATATTCAGCCTTACTGCAGTCACTTTGAATAAAATAAATTTTGCTTTATTAAGGGGTGATCTAGTGATATTTTGTGGAGTTCAACAATGCAAACAAACTTCACAACACTGTTTGCCTCTGGGGAGGATATGAGGAAGATGAAATGGGGGTGTGGGACAGTATTTTTTTTTTTAGCACTTTCTTTGTAAATAAGATCAGATTCAAGTAAAAAATTAAATTTTATTTTATTATTTTCTATGCTTTTCAATATGCTTGAAATGCCTTATTATTTGACAAAGAAACTAGAAAGGCAAAAGACCAGTGATAGTTTGAGAAGGCAAATTTTTATTGAGAAGAGTTAACATCATTGAACAAGGCTGCTTTCTTTAGCTGAAGCAATTTTTAAAGGGAACTGAGAGTTGAGGCTTGCTGCCAACAGTGTTTCTAGCACCAGGGACTACAAGTTATCTTTGCTAAAAAGAAATATGGGCAGCATATCACAGTGTCTATCTCACTACCTTTTAAGTCATTGAAATTTTTTGTTTGATTAAGTTCTGAAACAGCTCCTCCAAGATTTCAGTGGGCATCCTTTCCCTGGAGAAATTTGAAAGATGAAATTTAGAAGGGTAAATTAAGTTCTTACCAAGGCTGGCACTGGAGACACAACGATATGTTTTATCTCCTACTCTAAAGTAGATTTTCCTTATACTCACCGAACACATTTGGTAGTGATTGACTCATGTGTTGGCATGTCCCAGTCTCATCCATGAGGAACCCAAACTCCTTATCATCATCAATCCAGGCTTACCACACTTATCACAAAAACTGGTCAAGTGGATCATCTGGATGCTAACACATATTCCTCCCAGTCTATAGTGTATATCAGTGGCCCT
The DNA here is from genome assembly GCA_029593785.1 of Cabassous unicinctus. NCBI lineage: Eukaryota > Metazoa > Chordata > Mammalia > Cingulata > Chlamyphoridae > Cabassous > Cabassous unicinctus. The sequence goes on from JAQZBX010075418.1 coordinate 10,450, forward strand.
ACCTAACTTGGAAAGACAATGTTGAAGCTAATACTGTAGTTTATGATTCAATGAGTCTCTTGCTTTTTCATCTGAAGGAATATTTCTCTTTTGGGAAATAGGACCTTGAAACTTGCATAGATCAGAGCTGACAGGACAGGAAACACAAATTCCCCAAATGGGTCACTGGGATTGAAGTTAAGTGGGACCATTTCTGCTTCCAACCTTGGTATCTGTTCCTATGTATTCTATCTAGTGGAGACAATAAACATTGACTTAAAATGTTAATCACATCTTTGAGAATAACACAACACCCTAGCAAAGTATTGGCTCCAAACTGGTGCTTCCTCCAATTTGCCTTCTAGAGGTACTTACATAAATTTATCAAGTCTGCAGACTCCAGATTGTAGGATATGTGAGATGACCAGTAGATTCCGTGAACATATGCCTATTCTTGCACGTTCTTGGCTATAAAAAGGGTCTCTTAATTTGATACAATGTTAGATGAGATCCCATGCTGTTAGATCAAACACTCTAAGCCATATTTAAACTGTACTGGAAGGAAAGGCAAACCCATATTTAGATTTTGTGTCTATTTCTGTCACAACGAATTGTCTCCTCCAGGTTGAAAGGGGTCTAATGAAGTCAATTTACCATCAAGCGGTCAAGTGACCTTCTTGAGGGATGGTGTTGCATCAGGAAATCTAGGTTGATATCTGTTACTAGCAGTAGGATATTTGCCAGTGACAGTAGTAAGAGCATCCTTTGTAGGTAGGGAGTATGTTCATAGCCTCCATGCATGCCACCATGGCTACTCCATTAATCTGCCTATTATACCAGAATTAGATAGTTACTGAGAAAAGGTGATTGCCTTCGACTTCCCAAGTTATTTTGCTACCTGTATTTTTACGGCCCTTCTGTGATCGATGTTCCCAACTGAACATTACTATGTGACACAAGGATCTTCACGCTTAATATTATAATGCATAATTACATTACCAAACATACGTAAAACTAACAAACACACATGAACCACATCATTTAATGTTTCCTCCTTAATGCTGTTATTTAGAAGAGGCATCTGGAGTAAGAATGCGAAAAATCTCTACTGGGTGATATCTTCCTATAGTCTTGTGCTTTGCTTAAATTTTTCATAAAGAGGTTTAATCAATTTTCTTTTTTACATACATACAAGTCAAGAACTCTACAAAGAGCATAAATTTGATGTGGATTTCATATTTACTATGTTGAGTCTACTTGAGTTTTTTTCTACCAGTCTTAAATTAATGATTATACCTGATGTACAGGATCTGAGTATGTTAGGAAGCTGATAATTTATAGTTAAGAGGCTTTTCCTTTATCCATTAAAAATGTAAGTTAGAAAGGTAATAAATTTTGCTGAAAGGTAAAGGAAAATGTTTAAGAAGACGAAAGAAACAACAATTTAAAAAGATTTTGTAGTACAAATCATTTTCACTTTTAAAAAATCAATTGAAAATATGTGATGAAACCTTGACAAACTTTCCTGTAGATGTTATTAATGTAAGCTGCCGTCAATTTCAGATAGATGTGTTTTGGCAGTGAAATACTGATTCAAGTAAAAGTCAGTAAACTACTTACTATTAAAAAAATCTATAAATTATGTTTAAACCTCTTTTCTATATGTTTTTATATAGGTAGGATGGAAGTTATAAGAGATGTTAAAACTCACATTAAAACATGATGTATCAAGGTTGTGAATGTTGTGCATTTTTTTAATATCTCCTAAATTTTGAGTATTCTAAAACTTCAGTTTATGGAAAATAAAATGACACAAATAAACATCATAAATATATTAATGGTTTCAATTCACATTTTATTTTATCACTATGGAGTGTTTATAGTGTGTGTATGTGTGGCCCTGTATGGAACACAGAAAAGTAAAATACACAGTGTCTGTTCTCCAAAAAGTTATAGTCATCTAGCAGAGAAAACATATTTTCTTTCTTCACTTCTTTCCTTTCTTTCTCCCCTCTCTCTGTTTCTTCTTTCTTCCTTCTAATATTTAAATTTAATGAATATGAGAGGGTTAGCATAATAATTTATATAGCGAAATTACTTCAGATTTGGCCAGAGGTGCATGTTGTCTGGTCAGTGGTTCAGGCCTTTAGTCTGAAAAATGAACTCATACTCTAATGTCATGGCAACGGGAACATTTTATTCTTACATTTCTAAATCACTTGTGGTATTTCTTCTACTGGAGAACATATGCTCCTGAATGACAAGTACCTAGAAAGAGGTACAGAATGAGAAGACATTGTTGAGAAACGCTTAAGAACACCTATATAAATGGAAAGATATCCATGTTCATGAATTAGAAGTTTCAGTATTTTTATGATTCTAATATCTTTATTTGGTAATTCAAAGGATGTAGGTTGGCCAAAATAATATTTTTAAATAAAAGTAACATGTAAGGCACACAGTACTTGATATCAAAACATAATATAAAGCTATCTTAAGACGGAGAGCTGAAAATAGACAAATATATCAATGAAACAAAAGAGAGTCCAACTGATCACATATATGGTCAATTGATTTTCAAAAAAGGTACCTGCAGTTCGAGAGGTTCCCAAGAATACCTTAAAGTTCAATAATTCACTAGAAGGAATCACAGAACTCAGCAAAGCTATTATATTCATGGCTATAGTTTATAACAAAGGATACAGATTAAGTTTAGCACAGAATAAAGCACATAGGCCAGGGTCCAAGAGAGTTCCAGGTGTATACTTTCTCTTTTTATCTTCCATTGAAGTCATATAGACAGCACTTAATTTTTCCAGCAACAGTGTGTGGCAACATGCACAGTGTATTGCCAAAGAGAGAAGCTCACTGAGCCTTGGTAGCTGGGGTTTTTATTTGGCTTTAGTCAAATAAGCAGGGGCTGACCACTTACATGGCTATCCTCAATTTCCAGTCTTCCATAGATCAAATTGACATCAATTCCTGAAGGCCCCCAGCAAAAATAGCATTGTTACTGTAGACTATCTGGTGTGGTTCAAAGTCCCAGGAGTTCCCAAGGCACTCTTATCAAGCAAGACATTCCAAGGGCTTAGAGATTACTTCCCAGGAGCTAAGTAAGGACCAAATCTTTCTTTGGGAAAGGTTAATCCTTTACTGCACAGTGACATGGTAATTTACTGGAAAAAGAAAATTCTTTTTGACAAAAGACTGGGATAATTAGATGCCTAAGTGAAAAAAATGTTCCTTGACCCCTCCACCATACACAAAAATAATTTCAAATGTATCATAATCATAATATATAAAGCAAATTATAAAATATCTAGAAGAAAACATAGGAGAAAATTTAAAAACTTAAGAATAGGCAAGTATTTCTTAGCCAAAATAAGCAATAACCCTGTGAAAAAATAATTGAAAAGTTGTATTTGATTTATAATAAACCTCATAAAAAGTCACTGCCAGGAAAATAAAAAAAAAAAATCACTGATAGAAAATACTTGCATTATTTATGTTTTATTAATTATTCATTATGTAGAATATAAAAAAGACTATTACAATTCAATGAATCTAAAAGATATATCAATATAAATAAAAAATACTGAAGATAAAGTTTTGAACAGGAATTTTACAAAAGAAGATGCAGAAATGAATAATATCATTAGGGAAATTAAAATTAAAAAGACCATTATTAATGGTTGGCAAACATATGGAACAAGTGGAACTCCAATATATTGTTTATAGTAGTGTAAAATGGTAGAACCACTTTGGAAAAAATGTACGTGAGTTTTTTTAAAAATAAACATATATTGACCATGCCACCCTGCAATTCTTCTCCTAGGTATGTATCTAAGAAAAATGAAAACATATAGTCATGAAAATATCTTTACAAAAATATTTATAGAAGCTTTATTTATTAAACTACATTTCCATCATCAGGTGAATGGATGCACAAATTAGGCACATTCATACAATGGAATACTACACAGCAGTAAAATGAATGAGCTATTGCAACTTGCAAAAACATGGAGGCATTTCAAAAACATTTTGTTGAAAAAAGAGCATATATTGTATGGTTTCTTTTATATGAAGTTCTAGAATAAGTAACACTAACCTTAGAAATAAGATTAGTGGTTGTCTGAGTTAGTGGGTAGGTTAAAAAGTAGCAAAAGGAAATTTTG
>JAQZBX010075419.1:0-14594 GCA_029593785.1 Cabassous unicinctus
AGGCCTTGGGGAAGCGAACCCGGGCCTCCCATATGGTAAACGGGGGCTCTATCCACTGAGCCACACCCGCTTCCCCAATGCCAGTTTTAAATGCAAATGTAAGAGTATTTAACTTGTATACAGAATTACCAAAATGATGCAATTTCTATTTCATAGATTGTACATGCATATACATTTTATTTTTCCCAGAACAGTGGAAACACTGCACAAAAATAGCTTAGATATTTTTATTTCACTTCTTGATACACGCACACTGTAGCAGTTTGATATGGTTTATGAATTCCAAAAATAGATATTGGATTATGTTTGTAAACTGGTCTGTACCTGGGTGTGATTAAACAATGATTAAGGCTTTGATTGGGCCACGTCAGTAGGACGTTTAGCCCCCACCCCCTTGGTGGGCAGGGACTCACAGCTAAAACTACACGGCAGAGCAGAGGAGTTAGTTGGAGTTTTCTTGTTGGAGTTTTGATGTTGGAGTTTTGATGCTGGAGTTTTTGAGCTGGAGCCACGGGAAGTAAGCACACCGAGGAGCTTGGTAGTGAGGAAAGAGAAAAGGCCCTGGGAAGAGAAACAAGCCATTCATCTGATAGTCTACAGCTGGCCTTGTGGATATAGCAGAGGAGCTGAGCCTGGAGAGGAGCAAGCCCTGGGAAGAGAAGAACCCAGGAAGCCTGAACCCTCACAGACATTGGCAGCCATTTTGCTCCAACATGTAGCAATAGACTTTGGTGAGGGAAGTAACTTACCCTTTATGGCCTGGTAACTGTAAGCTTCTACCCCAAATAAATACCCTTTATAAAAGCCAACAGATTTCTGGTATTTTGCATCAGCACCTCTTTGGCTGACTAATACACACACATTCTATCAACACTCTCTACCTTTGTCTTACTGATGAGTAAGGAAGGAAGGAAAGGAAAAGGAAATACTTCCAGCATAGGTAGTTGGCTAATACGGGGAAGAACATGAGTAAGAAAGAATATCATTGGGTTCTTCAGTCTTTTTGTTTCTTAGAATGCCACTGCCTTTGAAGCAAGTTCTGGCTTGAATGGAAAGCATGGCCTCTCAGAGCTGCCAGTGCCCCCTCTTACTCAGTTGTAGGCCTAACATACTTACCTTGCGCTTATTTTATCTCACTGAACTCCAACGCATCGTGGGTTCACCAGAATTTTATGTTTCAGGGGGCAACAAGAATGCGATATGTGAAGGGAGTGGCAAGGAACAGTGGACACACACACTGTCTATCTCTGCTCACATTCATGTTCCATTGTCCCATCTAACTTTACTACAAAACAAAAGTTCAAAGATAAAATTATTAGGAATTTCAAGAAAGTGGCAGAGCATTAAACCAAGCATAGGGTCTTTCTGAGTGTGAGGCCCTGTGTGACAGCCCTGGGTATAGGGGTGAGGGAGAGGCCTATGGTGGCCTGAGATGGCATTCCACAGGAATGGAGCTACCACCATGATGGGCTGATGGATCTTAGGCCTCCTGAACCCCTGAACATTTTCCTTCCATAACACCATACCTAGGCAATAGGCAGTGAGGGCTCCAGGAGTGTGTACTGGGCTCTGGTGAGGTAGATATCTTCCAGGTAAGGGTACTCCAGTGGTTGATAACCACCAAGGTAGCAGTTGGCAAATTATTTGTTGATTAGAAAGCAAGAGAGAGGATTGTGGATCGCAGACCTAGCAAACCATATTATATGCTAGTTGACAACTTGAGAATTCAGAAATCAGGAATGACCACTGAAGATAAATTTTCAGTACAAGTTTATTTAGAGTTACAGCTAATGGATTACCTTCTTCCCCAAATGAGAGGATAGTTTGACTTTTGCAGTGCAAAGGGGGAAGGGAATGACTTTGTGTAGCGAAAGCTGCTTTGTCTCTATCACTCAAAATATTTGTCGCTCCCTGTGGATGGACTGAAGGGCATCATGTCTCTTCTTTCACTCTATTCTCACAGCAGTCATGTGGCAAAGGCCAGGTTGTTCTAAAAAACTGGGGATAAATAGTGATTGGAGGACTTTGTGGCTTCAGGAGATTCAAGTTTCAAAAATAGGGATAATCTCCAGAAATGGTGAACATGTGTACTCCTCAGATTAACGGGTCTCTCAAGCTAGGAGAAGTCAGAAGAGAGTGCAAACGAGAAAAACCTTGGACAGAAACCCCCCCCTAAGACCAGAAAGTGTCACTATCCCTGTGCTCCTTTTAAGAAGTGGGGATACCCATACTGGGAAAAGGATAGAGATACAGACTAATGGAATTGAATCAAGAGTTCAGAAATAGACCCCCACATCTATGGCCAATTGATTTTTGACAAGGGTGCCAAATCCACTCAATTGGGAAAGAAGAGTCTCTTCAGCAAATGGTGCTGGAAGACCTGGATATCCATATGCAAGCAAAAGAATGAAGAGGGGCTCTATTCATTCCATATACAAAAATTAACTCAAAATGGATCAAAGACTTAAATATAAGAACCATGACTATAAAACTTCTAGAAGAAAATGTAGGAAAGCATCTTTAGCACCTTGTGTTAGGCAACGGTTTCTTAGACTTTACAATAATGCAAAAGCAACAAAGAAAAAAAATATATAAATGGGACCTGTATTAGTCAGCCAAAGGGGTGCTGATGCAAAATACTAGAAAGCAGTTGGTTTTTATAAAGGGTATTTATTTGGGGTAAAGCTTACAGTTACCAGGCCGTAAAGCATAAGTTACTTCTCTCACCAGAGTCTGTTGCCACGTGTTGGAGCAAGATGTCTGCCGATGTCTGCAAGTGTTCATCCTCCCTCTTCTTCTCAAGGTTCTGTGGTCTCAGCTTCTTCCAATCTCAGCTGTAGGCTGGGATAAGTCTTATCTCTCTCCTGGGGCTTGTTCCTCTTTGGGCTCAGCTGCTCTGCTCTCTCCACAAGGCCAGCTGTAAACTATCAGGCGAATGGCCTGGTGCTCTTCCTGAGGCCTCAGCTGTGTCTAATGGAGCCTTCTCTCCTTCCTCACATATCTGCTTCTCTGTGTGTTTACTTCCTGGGGCTGCAATATCAAAACTCTAACCTCCTTCTCTGCCGTGCAGTTTCTCTGTGAGTCCCCACCCATCAAGGGGGTGGGAACTCAATGTCCTACTGACATGGCCCAATCAAAGCCTTAATCATTATTTAATCATGTAAAAGTGAAATCTCTGAATCCAATATAATCTAATATGCCCAGAAGAACAGACCAGTTTAAAACATAATCCAATATCTCTTTCTGGAATTCATAAACAATATCAAACTGCTACAGGACCTGATCAAAATTTAAAAATTTTGTGCATCAAAGGACTTTATCATGAAAGTAAAACAACAACCTATTCAATGGGGGGAAATGTTTGGAAACCACATATGCAATAAGGGTTTAGTATCCAGAATATATAAAGAAATCCTCCAGTTCAACAATAAAAAGACAACCCATTTTTAAAATGGGCAAAAAACTTGAATAAACATTTCTCCCCCAAAATACACAAATGGCTAAAAAGCTCATGAAAAGATGCTCACATCATTAGCTATTAGAGAAATGCAAATAAAAACTACAATGAGATACCATTTCACGTCCACTAGAACAGCTACTATTAAAAAAGGGTAAAATTACAAGTGTTGGAGAGGATGTGGAAAAATAGGAACACTCATTGTTGGTGGCAATGTAAAATGGTGCAGCCACTATGGAAGACAATTTGGAGGTTCCTCAGAAAGTTAAGTACAGAATTTCCATATGACCTGGCAATCCCACTTCTAGGTAAATGCCCAAAAGATTTGAAAGGATGGACTCGAACAGATATTTAGATATGAACCTGAGGCAGGTTATTTAGGGAAACGAGGAGAAGATGAGTCACAAGATGGCTGGCAGACGGCATGGCTAGCAGACAACATGGCTGCAAGATCCCGCTGGGACCTTGAGTGCAAACTTGGGGTGCCAGTTTCTCTTTCTGGGACCTCCCCTTGGCCCCGGATATTCCAAACAGTCCTCACCATTGGTCCCACATTGGTGGGGTAGCCTATAATAGCTGGGCCCCTCCCCTTGGATTAATAATGGGAGGGGTAATCAATCCCTTAAAGGTGACTGCGCAAGCCAGATCGCTCTCTGCCTGGAGGAGGCCGCACCAAATCTCGATGCGTATTTCCATCTTTCTCTCCCGTTTCTCAGCAAGCTCTGTTCTTTCCCCCATTTCCTAAATAAATTCTTGTTACTGGCCAAACTAAAATGGTATGTTCATAAATTCTTTTATGCATCATAGCCAAGAACCTAGAGGAATCCAACGCGTCTCCATCTTCAAACCGATGTTCATAGCAGTATTATCCACAATTGCCGAAAGATGGAAGCAACCTAAGTGTTCATTAGCTGATGGATAAATAAACTGTAGTATATCCATACATTGGAGTACTATTCAGCTGTAAAAAGGAGTGAATTCTGATTTTTGAACATCATGTTGAGTGAAATAGCCAAAAACAAAAGGACAAATATTGTATGGTATCATTGATATTGTTGAGATCAATAATTGAAAACAGATATTCAAACAAAAATGTGTACACAAATGTTCATAGCAGCGTTACTCACAATAACCAAAAGGTGGAAACAACCAAAATGCTAATCAATGGCTGAATGGATAAAAATGTGGTTTATTATATGATTGTGCTACTATGAACTAAATATATTGTCACATATTGAATGATTCCATTTTTCTAAAATGTAAATATAAATCAATTTATAAAGATGAAACTAGATTAGTGCTTATGTAGGGCTGGGGAAGGCATGATAAGGGGTGTGGAGTTTTTCATTTTGGAGTAATGAAATGGCGCTAAAATTTTTTTTGGGGGATGAATGCACAACATTATGATTATACTAAAAGTCATTCATTATACACTTTGGATAGATCATGTGGTATGTGACTATATCTCAATAAAATTGCTTAATAAATAATTGTGCAAGAATAGACAGAAATAGCAGCTATGTACAGCAGGGGAAACAGATTGAGAGGTGAAGAATTTTCTTGTTTGACTGTTTTTTATTATTATTATTGAAATAATGAAAATGCTTTAATAATGATTGAAGTGATAAATGCACAATTATGTGATTATACCAAATACCACTGATTGTACACTTTCGATGAATTGTATGCTTTATTAATATGTATCAATAAAATTGATTTGTTTAAAAAATGTAAAAATGTGGCATATCCATACAATGAAATTTTATTTAGCCATAATATGGAATGAAGAACTGCTACAGCTACAACATGGACAAACCTTTAAAACATTATGTTAAGTGAAAGAAGCCAGTTACATAAAACCACATGAGATTCCATTTATATGAAATGTCCAGAATAGGCAAAGCTATGGAAACAGAAAGTAGATTAGTGGTTGCCAGGAGCTGGGATAGCGTCGTGATAGGTAAGGGTACAGCATTTCTCTGTGGTAATTAAAATGTTGTAAAAATGACTGCAATGATGGTTGATGGTTGTGCATATTTGTGAATATACCAAAACCATTGAATTATACACTTTGAATGGGTGAATTATAGGATATGTGAATTATATCTCAAAGCTGTTAATAAAAGGGTGGTGGTGGTGTGGTAAATGACTTTTGTATTACCAGTTTAATTCTACCAATTCTACAAATGTCTGCTTCCAGAAAATACCGACTTTCAAGGCAGATAAATTAGTGGTGGAGCTTTTGATGACTTAATCATTAGTTTAATATGATTATTCCAATAGGTATTTCCCAGTCCATGTAAGTGTTTAGATACATAAGCATTACCCAAAAAGTAGGTATACAGATTTCTGTTTCAGATATTGATTTTATTACAAAGAAAGCCAGGTTTTAAGTAATTTAATTAACTTTTTATTACTTATTACTATGAAATCCCATAACAGGATCAAACATTTATTACAACCTGAGAAAATGATATATATATATATTTAGTATTAACTGCAACAGGCCATTTGGCTGGAACTTAATAAATGATAGCTATTTCCATTCTCCTGAGGGGTAAACTCTTATTGCCCCATCAGGTTAAAGGTGGGCTCCTTGATTTTCATTTGCAACTAGCCTCCTACTTCAAAAAGCAGCCAAGAGATATGCCTCTCATTTGCATATGATTTTGATAGATTTGCTTGACTGAAAACATTCTCTCCATTATCTTTAATTACTTGGCAATTATTCTTCTCAATATAAAGCTATCTGTTTGTTTACAAATCAAATTACAATGTGCTCCTCTAGAAACCATGTCTAGAAGAGCAGTCATTTTAAATTAACATGGAAGCTCTAAGTTGGAGATATTGGAATTATCTCCCTGGTTCTCTTCCTCTCTTCTCCCCCTTCCTCCAACAGTTCCTTTTATAACATCCCTGACAAGTTGCCATTCTTTTCTGATTGAATGCTTCCAGTGATGTGGAGTTCACTTCACCAGGAAGTCCGGTCCATTGTGTCTCAGTTCCAGTATCCAAAACAGTCCTGGAACAATAAGGAATAAATCCACTTTCTCCTCTGTATAACAACTTTTAATCTATTTGCATTAATTAAAAAATCTCTTCTTCTTAAGTTTAAACAGACTTAATTCCCTGATCTTTTCTTCAGAGAATATGGTTTCCACACCCTACTTGGATATTTCTCTTTAATAAGCTCTAGTTTGTTATGCATGGTTGCTCATTTTATGTGGTACCTATATTTGAACACATAAGTTCAAAAATCTTGAGCTGACTAGCACAGGTCTGGTATCCCCTGTGACCTGGGCATTGTTTTCTACTGACAGTCAACATTTTGTTAGGTTTTTAGTAGCTGCTCACTGTATGACTATCCCTTATTGTCACATTATCAAGTGAAGTCTCCCTAATACTGGCCCTCATCAAATGATTTTTTTCTGAACAAAGATACTGACTATTATAGTCAAATTTGAACTTAAAAAAAATCATTGTGACTCATGGAGATGATTATTTTGTGTGTGTATGTGTTTAGAACACCATTTATTTGTGTATCCTTTTCTTTAAAATATATTTTTTATTATAGAAGTTGTGAAGTTACAAAACAATCATGCACATGTGTAGAATTCCCATACAACAACCCTTTACCAACACATCACATCGTTGTGGAATATTTATTACAGATTATGAGATAATATCATCAGACTATTACCACTAACTATGGTCCATAGTGTACATTTGGTATATTTCTTCCATACCCTCCCCATTATTAACACAGTACATTTTCAGCATTGGTGCAAGAATATTACAGTATTGCTGTTAACTATAGTCCATAGGTTATATTAATTGTACTTTTCCACATTCCCAATACCCTGTAATAGTGACGTATATCCGTTCTAGTCCACAGAAGGACATTCTTGCATTTGTACTATTAACCACAATTCTTATCCACCTCTGGGTTCACTGTATTATTCAGTCCCTAGATTATTCTCAATCTTTCTTTCAACTGACTTTTACATCCCTAGACTACTCTTTTCAGCCACAATCTCATTTATAAACTAGTTGCATTAGTTCTACTCACTATAATGTATTACTGTCAACTCTATCCATTTCCACACATTTACAGTCAAGTTAATTAAAACTTCTACATACATTAAGCATCAGTACTCCTTCACAGCCCTCCTCTTATCTCCTAATATTTTAGGTTTTAACTCCATGTGTTTATTCTTCATATTTAGTTCATATTAGTGAGAACATGCAATATTTGTCCTTTTGTGTCAGGCTTATTTCACTTAGCATAGTCATCCATGTTATCATATGTGCCCCAATTTCATTTTTTACATAGTATTCCATTGTATGTATATACCACATTTTGTTTATCCATTCATTGGTTGATGGACATTTGGGTTGTTTCTATCTTTTAGCAATTGTGAACAATGCCACTATGAACATCGGTATACAGATGTCTGTTCGTGTCACAGTTTTCAGTTCTTCTGGATATATTCCTAGTAGAGGAATTGCTGGATCATATCATGGAGATGATTCTGAATAATAACAGTCATCTGTCATATTCTGGTCTCTCTGAGTTTTGTATCTTCTTTAAACTTGGTAAGTATCTTAACTCAAGAGATTGATAAAAATATTACTTAGGATTGGGCAAAGAATAAAAGCCTGGGAAAGCGGATATGGCTCAAGCAATTGGGCTCCCGTCTACCATATAGGAGATCCAGGGCTCGATTCCCGGGGCCTCCTGGTGAAAAGCAAGCTGGCCCACGTGGCAAGCTGGCCCAAGTGGAGAGCTGGCCCACACAGAGTGCTAGCCCATGTGGAGAGCTGGCACAGCAAGATGATGCAACAACAACAAAAAAAACACAGAAGAGAGACAGTAAGAGACATAGCAGAATAGGGAGCTGAGGTGGTGCAAGAAATAGAGCATCCTCTCTCCACTCCGGAAGGTCCCAGGATCAGTTCCTGGTGTCACCTAAAGAGAAGACAAGCAGACACAGAAAGCAGACACTGAGCTCAAATGCTCTCTCTTCCAGTTGAGCCTTTCCTGATGTCTTCATTTGTTGTTCCTTCTAACAGGCTCCAACATGAGCAGGCAATTTGCATCCATCTGCTCAGGAGCACTCATCTTATGCTACCTTATGGTGCAATTACCTGTCTCCTTGCCTGTATCCCTCCACTACAACAACGGATTTCAAACTCTTTTGGTGGCAACTCATAACAATAAATAGAAATACATTTCATATTGTGACCCAATAGGTATATTTACATATTCCTTATATTTCATCAATTTTAAGAAGTACTTCATTTCTATATCTCCGAAATTAGGATGTAGAGCAATGAGGTATCATATTTTGATAGTGTTTTCTCTTTCTTTATAGCACATAAAACACTTGTGTCTCATAATTTATGGCATTTTAGATTTTATGAAATACAACACATAACTGAAACAAAAGTTTCATGAATTAATGTTTACTCTTATTACTCTCTTATTTGGTTTTTGTTCTATTTCATTTTGAGAAATGCAGGCCATAATCCACCAATCATGATTTCACTACTAATTGATAATAACCTGCAGTTTGAAAACTGAGAACTTTAAAATCATTTACAGCCACACAACAGGATTAAGAAGGCAGACTGACTATATTAACATGACTTTACAATTTGACTATCTACATAAACATGACTTTAATTCCAAGAAATTCTTGCACGGGAAGATGAAGTTGCAAATAACTTTATTGCTCTTTCAGAAACGTCCTGAAAAACAATTTATCTGAGCAATTAATTACTGGCTGAACTAGCCTTCATCAGGGTAAACAGTCCCTTCCTCTGAACAAGATTGTTCTACTGGGCTTATCGAACAACAACTCTTCTAGGCTTGCTTCAAAACTCTCCCCTCCCTGGGTCCACCAATCCTAAACTATTATAAACTCTTTAGCCCAATCCCAATCAGGACTCACTGAAAAGTCTGCCCTAAAGGAGAAACCCCCGAATCTTATAACTACCCTTAACCTTCCTTTTTTGAGGAGCTACTAAGATGTCAACATAGTGTTCTCCCTTATATTTAAAAGCAATAAACTTTTCTTGGCTTTATCAACAGGCTATTAACAGGTCTTTATTGGAAGTCAGCAGCTGATGCTGCATTATAAGCTCCTTGAGGGAAGTCACAGTGCTTGTTATTTAGTCTCCTATGTCCCTTAGGTGATCAAACACTGATGGAAAGGGGAGGGTAAAGAGTTCAGGTAGAGTAGGAGGAAAAGTGTGCTTGGAATTCGAGGGGAACCTAAAGCAGGGGCAAGGATGAACAGAGGTCACAGAGAAGGAGCTCTTATTACAGAGGGACTCATTCATAAGTTGGAAATTTTGCAGTTCAGAGAAGTTGCCCCTTTCTCTTGGTTTCATCCACTCTCCACCTCCTTCTTCTCACCTGGAACTCAGATGAGTATTGATTTAAATCTAAAAAATATTAAACATTCATGTTATCCCAACCATTTAACTTCAACCCACCATGTGATCTTTTTTTTTTTTCCAGGCAGTCCGGGGGATTGAACCCAGGACCTACCACAACGGGAAGCAGGTGCTCAACCACTTGAGCTACATATGCTCCCCCACCATGTGATCTTTCAAGTGGTCTTTGCTTCACTCTAGAAGATCCATTGTTACAATGGATAAGGGACTGCTGTGTGTCTGGTTCTCATCAGGATGGTGATCAAATCACTAAAAATAATATGCTGAACTGCTTCTCTGATTTAATTTCATAAATACCTGCTTAAATTTCACATAAATACTGGAAAGGCTCCTTGGACCAAACTTAAGCCAAGTAAGTTTCTTTTTCTGCCAAGAAGTTGGATCAAGAAGGCACCAAACTACCTTTCCCACAGTATACCCCTTCCCAAATTCTAAACTTCAGTTACATTGGCCTAGTCCCAGCTCCTGCAACAAGCCAAGTATTCTCTGCCTCTCTGTCTTTGCCCTCGCCAGTCCCTCCTCTGGTTTACGACGGCTCTTTCTCGCTCCAGTCGAACGTCCCCCAAGGCGACCTCCCCAAAAAGCCTGTTTCCATAACCTCAGGCAGAATTAAATGACTACTGTAGCAGTAGAAAAACTAAAGTAAAGCGTTTGCCTGGTACTTAGGCTACAGCCGATCCATCTTGAGGTCCAGCCTTCCAGCTCCAGGCCCGTTCCCGCGGGCAAGGACGAAGCCCAATTCCTCGTGGATTGCTAATGCCTTGCACGTAGTAGGAGCTCAGTAAACGTTCGCATAGAGTTTGATCACTTCGTACTCCAATGCCGGAGCAAGTCATGGAGCAGAGACAGCCGCGTCTCTCGGCTTTCCGGCCGACCTGCAGGCCCAGCCCACGCGAAGGGCCCACGCGCCCACGCGACACCGCAAGCCGTCTAAGCGGCTGGTGGAGCCCAGTCACTGGCGTTGGAAATTCCGAGGCGTGTTGGCGCGGGCGGTCGGGCGGGGGCGGGGGAACCCGTGGAGTGAGCCTGTGACGTGAGGGGGCGTGGCTCCAGAAGGCCCCGCCCCCTCTCCCTCGCCCTCTTTAGCGGGTCGGGGTTACATGGCG
This sequence comes from Cabassous unicinctus, assembly GCA_029593785.1. NCBI lineage: Eukaryota > Metazoa > Chordata > Mammalia > Cingulata > Chlamyphoridae > Cabassous > Cabassous unicinctus. The sequence goes on from JAQZBX010075419.1 coordinate 11,026, forward strand.
GCGACTGCGGCAAAGCGAGAGCCTCGGAGACGCCGCTGCCGCCAGCACAGCCGGAGACCTGAGCCGACCCTGGGGGCTATCCGCGGGCCCCGCACTCTCTCGATGAGTCGGAGAAGTCTCGTAAGTGTTTGTGTGTACGGGTGTGGGGCGCACCGGGGGGCGGCTCGGGAGGGCGCCGCCGCGGAGCCGGCTCCCTCCTCCATTGTGTGTGACCCTCCGGCGGCCGCCGCTCAACAAAGGCGCTTTTGTTCCGTCTCTCTCCCGCCCCCTGCCCGTCCGCTGGCCCGCCCGCTCAGGCCTGGCTGGCGCGTCTCCGCGCGGGGCGGCGAGCTGCGGGCCGGGGTCCCCGCGTGGGGCAGGCAGAGAGGCCGGCGCGCCCCTCCCACCCGGCACGCCCCTCGCCGGCCGCCGGGTCGGGCCGGGCCGGGCCGCGCTGCGCCCGCCAGCTCCGAGGCCGGGCAGAGCCGGCTGCGGAACCGCCGCCCGCACCCTGCTTGCGGGTTTGAAGCCTAGCCCGGCCGGCGGGCGAGGGGCGGCGGCCAGGGAGGGGCGGCCCGGGGGAGCGTGAGGTGGCGCGGAGTCTCTCCTTCCTGGCACACTGCCTTTCGAAATGCTCGCGCGTCTCCTCCCCCTTCCCACCCTGGTGACTCGGCCTCAGCTGACTCCTGCCGGGCAAAGTCTCCGGTGGACTCGGCAAATTGCGTAGCGCGCGCCAATTACCCGGTTCGTCTCAGAGCCCTGAAGTCCTCTGCCCAAGTTTTGAATCTAGCCATAAATGATGTACAGAAAACTCGTCTGAGACGGAATTCCCCCCTTCCTCCCCGCCCCGCGCAGTCTTTCCTTACCTTCTTTCCGGGACGTTGATTGGCGGTCTGTAGAAGTACCCAAATGCAAACTTGTTTCGTGAGTTCATTGAAAAGGGCCTCCTCACTTTGCACGGTATTTATTTTTATCTGACTTGTGAGGTGAGCGTTGAAAAGTAAAGGTGTTTTGGTCTTTTGTGCCTTGGCTTAGTAAGACCCAATTGGTTCAGGTGTTAGTGAGGGCTGTAAGCAGGATCTTTTCCTTTCCTGTTTGTTTTTTCTTTCGGTCGCTCATGGGAAAAGGTTCAGTAGGGTTAGAAGCCACTGAATTATTAGCAGAATTCATGTTATTTGCTAAAGTGCTAAAAATGCCCTAAGTCACAGTCTCCGTTTTGGTATTAATTCTTCCATGGGTACAGGAAAGAAAAAAAAAATAATAACAGGCTATAAAATGGAGGGCTTCAGAGTAATTTTCTGATTGCTGTTTCTTCTAACCTGTTTGTGTTTTTCAAAGTTCTCATCGGACATTTCTTTTCAACGTGGCTTAATCAAAGTTGGGAAACTGGAGACGGAAAGAATGAACTGACAAGAATGTAGGGTCCAAACAGGGCCTTTCCCTGAAAGGGAACTGCATCTAGAGTTTCTTCTTAGAAATGTCAGAGTTTAACGTTTGAAAAATACTTTTGAATTGAGGGGAAGAAACTCTAAGATTTCTTTGAGTAGTTGTTCAAACATGTTTATGGAGTGCTTGTTATTGTGCCAAGGAGTGTAAAGTTCTTTCACATATATATGTTACATTATTTAATAAAAGTTGCCCTGTGAAATTTGTAAAATTGCTTATTGGTGCCCTAAATTCAGTAATTGTAGTCATCTAGGAAATATGCCAGATTTGAGCAGGACATGGTTTTTCACCTGGATAATACTTTTCAGAGAGAAATCCTGGAAAATGGAGAATTGTTTAAAGCAAAATGTATGAGGATATTTTAGGGTTTAATTATTGGCAGAAGAGGATTGAAACTAGTCTTTGGCTACTTTCTCTCATTAAAAAAATAATCTTGAGAAAGAAAAGATGGACTTGAATAGTTAATTTTCAATAGAAAAAACATGTTCTAATGACAAGTGCAAGCACTAAAAGTATTGCAGCATTTTACATGAATTCACTTATCGTGTGAATTCATCAACTGAATCTATTAAGGTTTGCTGACTCAGGGTACCTTTCTGAAGGGATGGGGTCGGGTAGGAGGAAGCTTAGAAGTGCTGCAAGTTTTGAGTTGGGTGATGATTCATCCTGCCCACTACTGCTACGTGGCCCTTTTTTTTTTTTTTTTTTAAATACACTGTATTTTTTTTTTAAATGATAGGCTATAATGTTTCTGTCCACATTATAATTATCCTCTTTTTAAAAATTTCTCTGAAGAGTAACGGCAGTTTCTCTAAAATAGTAATGGCTTCTTAAGTTGTATTTTAAAAAAGAACTCTGAGTATGTTTGAAAATAAATCTATGTGTGTGTTTGTGTGTGTATATAAGCATACATATATTTGCTTTTAGATATATACCTGCCAGGTAGAATTGTGTAAATTTATTGAGAGGAAAGGTAAAATAAGTTGCTGGTCAGTTGCTGAAGTTAAATGTTTGATACTAGCATTTTGGCTACTATTGAGAGGCATTTGTTACAGATTATTTACAAAGAACAGATAGTACTACTTTTATGGTATTGGTAGAAATTGACCTTGTGTTTTCACTGATTATGTAAGTTATCTTCATGGTGTCTAGAAATCAGTTGGTTTAAATAGTGTTGTAAGTGTGCCAGCTGAGTGTAATACTTAATCAAATATAGCTCTGAACATTATTTCACTCTGATGAATTATTAAAATATTATACCTCGTGCTTCCTCATGTGATCTATAAAAATTTTCTTTTTAAAAAACTTTTTATTTTGAAATAATTTCAATCTTAAAGGAAAATTGCAGAAATAATGCAGAAACAATATACTTAGACCTCCAAAGCACCCCTGTGCAGATACCCAGATTTACCAACTATTAGCATTTTGCTGCATTTAGTGTGTCATTTGATCTAATGATATCTACCTATCATCTATATTTATCTATATCTATCTAATCTATCTGTCATCTGTCTCCTAAACATTTGAGAGTAGGTGGTATACATCATTCTATATAAATTTTCTGTTTTAGTAAAGACAACTTGAAGTAGGTCCTTGTTAGAGCCACTGTTTTTCATCAGTCTTTTTTAGGATAAGCTGAGTGTAGAAAGAGTACAGTTTTAAATTTTGGACTTAAATTTGGTAACAATAGATATTTTGACTGGTTTTTTAAAACAGCCAATATTCAGCAGGTTGGCTTAAAATAAGACTGAGAGGGGGACGGATGTGGCTCAAATGGTTGGGCGTCTGTCTCCCATATGGGGTGACCTGGGTTCGATCCCCGGGACCTCCCGGTAAAAAAAAAAAAAAAAAAAAAAGACTGAGAATGGCAGCTTGTTTTAAAAGTGAAGAGAAAAGAGAAAACTTCCCACCCCCATCTTCTAATTTTTCTATATGTTTACTGGTTATTTGTAAGGAATTTTATAGGCAATAATGTGTATTGAATTAAACCTTTGGAGATTTTTTTTCTGCAAAAATTGCATGATTAATACAGAGGAAATTAGTTTAATCAAACTTAAAAAAATTTTTTCCTACTATTTATTGAAGATTTTCAAAGCATTAATCACTTAGAGGTTAAATATGTATTTCCAGTGTTGATTTTTTTT
>JAQZBX010075420.1:0-14596 GCA_029593785.1 Cabassous unicinctus
AAAAAAAATGTAAAAGCATCTGAAAAATAGGTATAAGCAATAAAAATAGGTATAAGTAATAAATGAAGAGCTGACTACCAACACCAACAACAGAAGACAGAAGGCATTAGATCTTTACATTGCTATTATAAAGTAACTGTCATAGTAGAATTCTACACTGGAAAAGAAGTCAACTAAGATAGGAGAAATAAACACTTTTCCGAGCAAGTGAAAATGAAGAAAGTTTGTTAGCAGCAATAAATTTTAAAAGAAATGTGAAAGGATATTCTTCAGGAAGAGTGAAAATGATTTCAGATGGTTCAAAATGCAGAAGGGATTGTTAATTGAACTCATATATATATGATTATTGAATTTACAAACTAATAATGATGACATCTAAGAGCTAGAACATCAATAAAGTATTAAAACACACCATAAAATAATATATTTCATAAATGAATCAAAAGTATTTTAAAAACACATTATTTGTGAAGTCAAAAAAGAAAAATTCAGCTTTGAAAGGGCAAGCAAAAATGTTGAAATTTCTCAGGAAATCTCCAAAAGTATATTAAAGTAGTGCTTCTCATCCAAATAAAGGGAAGAGAAAAATTGACCAAAAACAAGCAGTCCAAAAGAAAGTATTCACGAGGAAAAAAGAACAAAGAAAAGAAAGCACAACTAGCACATGAAAACAAGGCAGATTTAAGTAAGTAATTATACTGAATTTTATGAATTAAATTTCAATATATTTAACAGTAATGATAATGAATATAAATGTTCATCTTAAACAATCAAAACTGCCCTGTGGATTTGAAAAGAAGTATATGGTATAAGAAATCCATCTATGACATGCAGCAAAGTTGGCAGTAAAATGTGGAAAGCAATATATCATGTAAAACTTTAAAAATAGTAAATTTTATTTCACTATGTCAATATCAAAGAAAAGAGATACTAAGGAAAATATTAGATATTGAATGTCCTTTCATAATGATAAAATAGTTTGAATTCCCAGGAAAGTATTTAAAATGTATACACAACTAATAGAACAGCTTTTGAAAAGTAGCAGATGCACAATATGTCATAGACTTGGGGATTTTTTTAAATAACTTTTAGCAATTGATAAAATAAACAGAGACTATGTAAGTATAGATATTGAATATTTGAACACTGTGAATAATAAATTTTACTTAATACACAATATTTAGAACACTGCAAACAACAGCAAAATACACTTTTCCTATGCATTTAAGCAAATGTAAGGGCAAGAGAGAGAATGAGAAGGAGGAACCCTCAGTCATCCTGTCATAGGCAGGGCTAAGCCGGGATAAAAGGTGGAGACAAAGAGAAGGGAGAGATGTGGACTTGTTCTGATGATAGGGCATAGGAAAAGCAGATGGGATAGATGTGGGGTGGAGAGAAAGCAGGAGCCAGAGGAGGAACAGGTCTGTGGGAAATGCCCTGAATTCCATGTTGACATGTTAGACATTCACACAGAAATGTCAAGAAACAGTGTATCATATCAGTACTGCCATGAAAGGATTGGGGTGGATAAATATAGTAGTCCTGCCAATATAGACAGTGTTTAAGCCAATATGCTTCAACCAGGAAAAATAGTGCTGAAGAAGGAAAGGAGTCCAGGACTGAGCCCTGTGAGAAACACTTATGCTGAAGGCTTTGAAGAAATCATGAACTCTGCAAAAAGGCAGAGGGAAAAGGGCAGTGAAGTCAGATAAATAACCAACAAGCAGGAGAGAGTAATGAACCTGATGAAAGCCTTTCAATGGGGTGACTGTGTCAAATGCAGCTGATGGAGTAAATTAGAAAATGAAAATTTGGTGGTAATGGAACAGTTCTAAAATTGGATCATGGTGAGGTTTGCACAACTCTGTACATTTATCAAAAAATTGTTTAATTTTATGAATTTTATGCCATGTAAATTATACCTCAATATCTTTTTTAAAAGAATTTCACATACACCTATCATATGATTAAGCTTTTCTACTCCCATGTATTCATCAAGGAAAATGAAAACACATCTTTAGAAAAAGGACTTGTACATGGATATTCATAATATCTGTATTCATAATGCCCCAAATTTGAAGAAATGGAAAAGTCCACCAAGAGGACAATAAACAAACATTTTGTAACATAGTTTTTCCATGTCAAAGAAATAAATGATAAAAGCAGAGAAAATAAATGATAAAAGCAGAGAAAGAAAGTTTGAGTTGTCTCCCAGCAGTGGAAGAAACTGATACTACTTAAATCTTAACTCAGAACCTTGACTGAAATATATTTCCCAAAAAAATATTTCCTCGGTATTATTTATATATTAATCTTATGTGAACAATTTATATTTCATTATTTTATCTACATATTATAAATATTGTATCAAAACTTAAAAATATATACTGTGTAGCCATAAAAGACATTTAAACATCAGCAACAATATTTTTTGACAAAGTTGAATTCCTAAGAATCACAACTTCTCAATAAAGGCAGTTTTATTTTTTAAAACTAAGTACAGCACATCTGGAATACAACTTTGACCAAAAGAGGGAATTATTAAATACAAATGAGTTTTTATGGTTAAGAGATTTCAAAGTGAGATGGAAGGTGATACCACAGATTATGCTGAATCTCAGTAGAGTTGCAACACCTGCTCTCCAGTTCACTGGACTCACCCATACAACTAACAAAGAGAAGATGATGGAAAATGCCCACCCCAAGCAACAGAGTGTCTGCAACTGCAAGCAGGAGAGTTCTATCAATCTGCCTGATGAGATCTAAGCCCACTCTCAATTAGAGGTGGAGTGGGCATCACCATCCCAAAATACTCAAGAATGGGGAAAGAACAATGAAATAGTAGACATATTGTTATTCTATTATAGACATTTTTATTCGAGCAATGAAAGAACTTTTAACATTGATATAGAGGCAGGGGCCCCCAGAGGTTCTGATGAAAGGGAGAGGGAAAAACAGGTGTAACATGGGGGCATTTTTGGGACATTGGAATTGTCCTGGATGACATTGCAATGATGGATACAATCCTTTATATATTTTTTCATAACAAAATTTGGGGGGCAGAGTACAATATAATGTAAAATATAGTCCATGATTAGTACAATTCTTTAATATGTGTTCATCAATTGTAACAAATACACCATACTAATGAAAGATGTTATTAATGTGGAAAAGTATGGGAAGTAGGGGTGAGGCATATGGGAAACTTCTATATTTTTTATGCAACATTTATGTAATCTAAAGCTCCTTTAAAAGATAAATAGTAAAAAACTAAAAAAAAAAACTAAATACATGTTAGTTAAAATATATCTTTTGAGGTGTAGTTAAACTGTATTAATAGAGAAATGTATATCATTAATATTTATATTCTAAAATAAGAAATGTTAAAAATATTGTTACTAAGAGACAACCAGCAAGATGGCAGCAGAGTAAGGAGTAACTAGAGTCAGCTTGTGCTACAGGGCAGTTAGTAATACAGAGCTATCTAAAGCACCTGTTTGGGGGCTCCAGGAGACCAAAAGAGCATCCTGCAACATCCTTGAAAGAATGGAAGGAGGAGACTGTACATCTGCAGAGAAGGATGTATGTAGAGCACTCCATGCTGCAGAGGCCGGTGCCCATCCACCACTGGTAGCACCAGTCACCTTGGGATCTATTCCATGGCTGGAATTGGAAGCTCCACTTCCCAAAAATGAAAAAGAAAGAGACAGTTGGGCACTGGTTTCAGCTACTGATTAGTAAATTTGGCAGGCTAAAGCATAATCCCAGGAACAGCTAATGTTTGAACCTGTCCAAGTCAAAAAGAGGTTGATAGCCACCATTTTAACTCCACCACTGGCATGAGAGGAAGCAGGGTGGACTGAAAACCACTGGCTTCTTTCCATCAGGAACACATTGCAGCTCTAGCCTAAGCCCTAGCCTCACCTCCAGCAGGGAGGAAGCTGGGGAGACCTGTGACTCCTCTTGAGGAAAATACTGGCCACACCATGGAGGCTGGTGATCATCCTAGTCCTGCAGTACAATCTGCCTTAGGAGCTATTGTGTGGAGGGAATTGGAGGCTCCATTTCTCAAAAACAGGGGAGGAAGAGATGGACAGATGACCACTGACTTCAGCTACTGATTAGTAATTTTGGCTGGCTAAAGTACAGTATAACCCTTAGAATGGCTAACATTTGAACTTGCCCAAGTCAGAAAGAGGCCAGTAGCTGTCATTTTGACTCCACCCCTGGCATGAGAGAAGCCGGGCTGACTGAAAATCACAGTGATGGTAGGGACCACTTTCTTTCCACCCAGGTAAGACAGCAGGCCTAGCCTAGGATTCAGCCCCACCTCTGGTAGGGTGGAAGCTGGCGGGACCTACACTAGCCTTTCCACATAACTGCAGGTACATTCACATGTTACAGACTGAATAGTTGGAAGTCTACCAGAGCAAGCATTCATTTTGAACCTGCACAGCACATTTTGCTGCTCACACCTGCAGCTCCATCCCCACCAAAGGCAGGGGAGTAAGGAGTGTGAAGTTTCATCAGTCTCTCTGGGAAACTACAGATGCTTTTGGCCTGTATGATTTGGATTATTACACATGGCTGCAGCTCTGTCCCTACCCCTGGTAGAGGAGATGGATGGGAGTGGCTTCACTGGGCCCTGGGGCAATACAGGCAGCTTGAGCTCCCATAGCTTACAGCAACCACTACATCCTTAGCTTCTGCTACACAACCAGCAAGGGAGAAAGGGCAAGAAAGTGCTAAACTAAAGAGAGAAACTGCACCCAGAATAAATATACCTAGTAAGCCAGATGCCAAGACACCAACAAAAATGTAACACCCATACTAAGAAACAGGTAGATATAGCCCAGTTAAAGGAACAAGATAAGCCTCCAGATGACAAAAAGGAGTTGAGACAACTAATAATAGATGTTCAAACAAATCTTAATAAATTCAATGAGTTGGCTAAAGAGATAAAGGATACTAAGAAGACAATGGGGTGAGGGGGGCAAGATGGCATTGGTTTAGGAGGGTACCTGCTGACTCTCTCTCTCTGAGGATGACTGATGGGGACAGGGTCCTGCCCAGGGGGTCTGTGCTGGGGGCACATGGAGCAAGAATCTTGGGGACATCAATCTGGACGGAGCTGGAGGTGAGGTGGATTGCTTGGGAAGGATTCATGAGTTTTTTTCTCTGCCTGTGCTGGTTGACACAGATGGCTGAGCTCCACCCTCAGGGAAAAAGGCTGGTTTGAGCCCCAACTCCTGCCGGCAACCCAGTGAGAGTGAGCATTCTCCAAGAGTGGGAGGTTTCTGACAGAGGGTGGAGAGGGCTTTCCTTTCTGTGGATTTTGCTCTCTGGAGCTCTCATAGCTTTGGGGTCCAGATAAGCTGGCTTAAAGCAGCACCAGGCTGAGGGGAGGGGTGAATCTGCTGAGGAAGCCTGATTTACCCAACAGTGCAGTAATACAGAGGCTTGGCTCCAGAGGGTGTGGAGTAAGCCAATTTTATCATTCTGCACTGACAAGCATCATATCTTCAGCTCCCCTGGGGAGGCCAGGAAGTGGAAAGTGCTTGATTAGTTTCTGTGAGCCTATTTAGGGTCCCCTCAGTGAAGGAGGTGACCTAGAAGAGGACTTCTTTTGGTCCCTTATTTCACCAAAAAAAAAAAAAAAGAAAAAAGAAGAAGAAGAAGAAGACCAAGACAGTCACTTTAAAAAAATAAAAAAAGATTTTTTTTTGCCTTCATTTAATTGCTTAAAACTGCCTCAAAACCTGCAGATAGAACCTTGGGTGGCAATTAATTGATGAACACAAGCAGGTTGAGAGGTTCCACAAGGGCCCAAGAAGCAACACTGTTCTTCCTTAGCTTTGTTTGCCTGCTTGACTGTGTGGCTGTTTGGTTTTTCTATGTTTATTTGTTATCTCTTGCTTTTATTTCCTCTTTCTTCCCCCCCTTATTTTTTCTTTTTTAAATTAGGTGCTGCTAGCTTGTGTCTTCTTTGCTTCTTCTTCCATGATTTCCCATTCTCTGTGTATATTGATTTTGTCTCCCAACACTATCTCTTTTCCTTCCTTCATCTTTCTGCCTTCTGCTTCTGTTGTGGTTCTTACATATCATCTTTTTCATTAGCCCACAACTTAAAGGTGTCAATTTCTATTCTATCTATTCTGCTTTCTTCTTTTTTTATTATTATTAACTTTTTCCTTTCAGGCCTTTCTTTACTCTTTCTCTTTCTCCTCATCATCCAAGCCTTCTAAATCATTATATATATTTTCCTCTATTTGGTTTCCCAGTCCATTGTAGGTACTCCACTTTTTTCTCTATTATTCTACATTGCCTACATGAGTTAAATATTTGTTTTACTAAGTCTAATACGGCCCCTCTTCAAACTTTTATCAATATTACTATTATGCTTCTTCTTTTCTCACATCTTTTGATTCCTCTGGCCCTAATCTATTGCCTTCAAGGGAACATAGAAAGAAGTAAAGAAATAAAATAAGAAGAACAAAGTCACAAAGAGAAAACTTAACATACACACAGAATCACAGGCTAAATAAAACTCGAGAGCAGAGAGAGAAGATAAGAAACTGAATAAAACCATGAAGATAAAATGTTGACTACAGGGCAACAAAAAATTACAAACCACACTGAGAAATAGGAACACATGGACCAGTCCAATGAAAATCTAAAAACCAGAAAGAGATGCAGAACATCGAACAACTAATCAAAGCTTTCCAAACAAATATCATGGGCCAACTTAATGAAGTGAAGGAAGAGATTAAAGATATTAAGAAGACACTGGGAGAACATACTGAAGAAATTGTAAACATATGCAAAAAGATAATGGATTTGATGGTGATGAATGGCACAATCCAAGAAATAAAAAAGATGCTGGATTCACATAACAGCAGATTTGAACAGGCAGAAGAAAGAATTAGTGACATGGAAGGTAATACATCTGAAATCAAGCAGATAGTAGAACAGACAGATAAAAAGATAGAAAAAATCCAGCAGGGACTCAGGGTTTTAAATGACAACACAAAATGCACACACATATGCATTATAGGCATCTCAGAAGGAGATGAGAAGGGAAAGGGAACAGAAGGAGTGTTGAAGGAAATAATGGCTGAAAATTTCCCAACCTTATTGAGAGAGATGGATGTACAAGTCCAGGAAGCACAGCGAACCCCTAACAGTATAAATCAAAACAGACCAACTCCAAGATTTATACTTGTCAAAATATCCAAAGCTCAAGGCAAAGAGAAAATATTCAAGGCAGCAAAATAAAAGATAACCATCACATACAATTGAAGCACAATAAGATTAAGTGCTGATTTCTCATCTGAAACCATGAAGGCAAAAAGACAGTGGTATGACATAGTCAAAGTACTAAAAGAAAAAAACCTTCAAGCCACGAATTCCCTATCCAGCAAAACTGGCATTCAAAAATGATGGAGAGTTCAAAATATTCACAGATAAACAGAAACTAAGAGTATGTCAATAAGAAATCTGTACTTCAAGAAATACTGAAGGAAGTTCTACAGTTGAAAGGCAAAAACAAGGGAGAGACAGTTGGAGGAGAGAATAAAAACAAATAAAAAGACAAAAAGAGAAAAATAAACAACATATGACATACATTAACCCAAAGAAAATGTGGCTGAAGTAAGAAATTCATTGTGAGTAATAACATTGAATGTTAACGGATTAAATTCACCACTCAAGAGACACAGACTGGCAGAATGGATAAAGAAATATGATTCATCTATATGTTGTCTACAAGAAACCCACCTTTGACCCAGGCATTCAGGGAGGCTGAAAGTGAATGGCTGGAAAACAATTTTATAAGCAAAGAATAGCCAAAAAAAGGGTAGGAATAGCATTCCTTATATCAGACAAAATAGACTTTAAATGCAAAACTATTGTAAGAGATAAAGATGGACACTATATATTAGTAAAAGGGGTAATCTCTCAAGAAGAGAGAAAAATCATAAACATTTATGCACCTAATCGGGGTGCCTCAAAATACATGAGGCAAACTCTGGAAATACTAAGTAGAGAAATAAATGCCCCTACAATTAGAGTGAGGGATGTTAATACACCATTATCAGTATGAACATCCAGACAGAGAATCAATAAAGAACAAAGACTCTGAACAATACATTAGAGGACCTGGACTTAATAGACATATACAGAACCCTAAACACAAATACAGCAGGATTTACATCCTTCTCGAGTGCACATGGATCATAACCCAAGATAGACCACGTGCTGGCCACAGAACAACTCTCAATGAATTCAGAAAGATTGAGATTATACAAAGTAATTTCTCCGACCACAACGGAATGAAATTGGAAATCACTAAAGGACAGAGAAACAGGTTAGGCACAAGGATATGGAAGTTAAACAACACACTCTTAGACAAACAGTGGGTCAAGGAGGAAATCTCAAAAGAAATCAGCAACTACCTGGAAACAAATGAAAACAACAACACAACATACCAAAACCAATGGGATGCAGCCAAAGGTGTCCTGAGAGGGAAGTTCATAGTCATAAATACATATATTTAAAAACAAGAAAGAGCTAAAATTGAAGACCTAACTGCACACTTGGAGGAATTGGAAAAACAACAACAAACTAAACCTAAAGGAAGTAGAAAGAAAGAAATAACAAAGATTCGAGCAGAACTAAATGAAACAGAGAATAAGAAAGCACTAGAAACAATAAACAAAACCAAAAGCTGGTTCTTTGAGAATATCAATAAAATTGACAAACCCTTAGCCAGACTAACAAAGAAAAAAAGAGAATGCATGCAAATACATGACATTAGGAATGAGCAAGGGTATATCACTACTGACCCCACCGAAATAAAGAGTATCATAACAGGATACTTTGAAAGCAAGAATGATAATTTACAGAAAATGGACAAATTTCTAGAAACAAACAAACAGCCTACATGGACAAAAGAAGAAATTGATGAACTCAACAGTCCACTTACAAGTAAAGAGATAGACTCAGTCATCAAAACCTCCCAACTAAGAAGAGCCCAGGACCAGATGGCTTCACAGCTGAATTCTACCAAACATTCCAGAAAGAGCCAACAACAATCCTGCTTAAGCTCTTCCTAAAAATAGAAGTAGGAGGAACATTGCCTAACTCATTCTATGATGCCAACATTTACCTAATACCAAAGCCAAACAAAGACACCACAAGAAAGGAAAATTACACACCAATCTCTCGAATGAACCTAGATGATAAAATCCTCAACAAAATACTTGCAATCGCATTCAACAACATATCAAAAGGATTATACACCATGACCAAGTGGGTTTCATCCCAGGTATGCAAGGATGGTTCAATATAAGAAAATCAACGTAATACACCACATAAACAGATTGAAAGAAAAAAAATCACATGATCATCTCTATAGATGCAGAAAAAGAATTTGATAAAATGCAGCACTCTTTCCTGATAAAAACACTGCAAAAGATAGGAATAGAAGGAAACTTTCTGAATATGGTAAAGAGTATATATGGAAAACCCAAAGTTAACATCATCTTCAATAGTGAAATTCTAAAAGCCTTCCTCTCAGATGGGAAGAAGACAAGGATGCCCATAATCACACTCCTATTTAACATTGTCTTAGAAGTACTTGCTCAAGCACTGAGGCAAGAAAAAGATATAAAAGGCATCCAAATTGGAAAAGAAGAAGTAAAAATGTCATTATTTGCAGATGACATGATCCTATACGTAAAAAGCCCTGAGAAATCTACCACAAAGCTTCTAGAACTTATAAAGGAGTTCAGTAACGTTGCAGGCTATAAGATCAATGCTCAAAAATCAGTAACATTTCTGTACACCAATAACGACCATTATGAAATCAAGAAAAAAATACCATTTACAATAGTAACTAAAAGAATCAAATACCTAGGAATAAATTTAAATAAAGATGCAAAGGACTCATATACAGAAAACTACACAACACTGTTAAAGGAAATCAAAGAAGACCTAAAATTGAATAATATTTCCTGTTTATGGATAGGAAGATTAAACATCATCAAGAGTGCTATCCTACCTAAACTAAGCTACACATTTAATGAAATCCCAATAAAAATCAACAGTGTATTTTTTAAGGAACTGGCAATACTAACTACACAATATATTTGGAAAGGTAAGAGGCCCTGAATCGTCAAAAACATATAGAAAAACAAAAATGAAGGTGGAGGTATCACACTACCTGACTTTAAAACATACTACAAAACTACAGTGCTCAAAACTGTATGGTATTGGCACAAGGATAGATATACTGACCAATGGAACAGAATTGAGAGTTCTGATATTGATCCTCACATATACAGTCACCTGATAATTGACAAGGCCACCAAGCCCACTCAGTTGGGAGAGAATGGCCTCTTTAAAAATGATGCTTGGAGAACTGGATATCCATATCCAAAAAATGAGAGAGGAATACCATCTCACACCTTATACAAAAATCAACTCAAGATGGATCAAAGATCTAAATATAAGAGCCAAAACCATAAAGACCTTGGAAGATAATGTAGGGAAGCATCTACAAGACCTTGTACTAGGAAATGGTTTCATGAACTTCACACCCAAAGCATGAGCAGCAAAAGAAAAAATAGTTAAATGGGATCTCCTCAAAATTAAAAGCTCCTGCACCTCAAAGGATGTTATTAAGAAAATAAAAAGGAAGCCTACACAATGGGAGAAAATATTTGGTAACCATATATCTGATAGGAGCCTAGTATCCCGAATATATAAAGAAATCCTACACCTCGAAAATCAAAAGACAAACAACCCATTTAAAAAATGGACAAGTGACCTGAAAAGAAACTTCTCCAAGGAAGAAATACAAATGAATAAAAAGCACATGAAAAAATGCTTGACATCCCTGGCTATTTGGGAAATGCAAATAAAAAATACAGTGAGATACCATCTTACACTGATCAGAATGGCAGCTATTAAAAAAACAACAGACTATAAGTGTTGGAGAGGATATGGAGGAATAGGAACCCTCATCCACTGTTGGTGGGATTGTGGAATGGTCCAGCCACTGTGAAGGACAGTTTGGTGGTTCCTCAGAAAATTGAAAATAGATCTTCTTTATGATCCATTGGTTCCACCGCTGGGTATATACCCAGAAGAATTGAAAGCAAAGACACAAACAGATATATGCATACCAATGTTCATAGTGGCAATGTTCACTGTTGCCAAAAGTTGGAATCCGCCCCCATGCCCATCAACAGATGAATTGATAAACAAAATATGGTACATACATACAATGGAATATTACTCAGCTGTAAGAAGGAATAAAATGTTAACTCACTGAAAAGCATGGATGAATCTTGAAGACCTTATGTTGAGTGAAGCGATTCAGGCATTGAAGGATGAATAGTACATGACATCAGTGATTTGGATTGAGGAAAGTGAGCAGTCTCTCAGAACCATTGTTTGAAAGATTGGTTAACAAGAGAGAGAAATGGAAGAGAAAGTTGAGCTATCACCCATATGGACATACTCTATGGTAAAGTGATAGAGTATAGTTGCATATTGATGGATAGGGGGGTGGGTAATGATATTACTGGGTTTGGTGATGCAGGGTTGACAGGTGTGTAGATTAGAAGGGTGGGTTAGAATACCCAGGACACTGGGGGGAGAGATAGGAGAGGGACCAGTGGAACACGGAATTTGTGGGTATGAGGTTGAAAGTACATGAGTGAGAATGCTCGTATGGCAATATGACAAGGGAGTGTCACTGGTTTAGGGTGTATGTTGAGGGGAATTTAGGACAGGGCACATCTGGAGTAGGCTTCTGGGGAGTGTGTGAGAGTTCATCCTGTCATAATGTGTTGTGTTGGGGAGTGGAGACCAACATGGTGAGTGGGAAGGAGTTGGACCCCCTTCTTTGGGAGGACTGATTCACTCAGAAACAGACAGATAGTTATCTCTTATGAGCAAGGGTGGATCCTAATAGGGGTGGAAAATCAGTGTGTCAAGGCCTTTTGTTGCATGTAAGTATGAAACTTGTCATCCAATTAGTCAAGACAGGGGGGTGTCATGTGCCCCAGGTGGATGGGGTGGAAGGAACAGAAAAGGTCAAACAGGGGTATTTAGTGGTCAGGGGAAATGTTTTTCTTTACCTTACAGTGGTGGACCCAGGACATGGTAAATATCATTAAAAATTATTAAACTGTACCATCTAAATAGTAAACTATACTGTAATCCATTGACAATGTTGAGTAGCTATATTTCACTGTCTGTATAACAGTTATAACAATGCTACTATCCACATAAAAAAGGTTTTAATATGGCATGTGGAAAGGGGGAGGAGGTTGGGTATATGAGAGTCTCTAGTATTCTCTGTGTGACTTTGCTGTGACATAAAACTCCTTTGAAAATTAAACGAAAATTTGGGAGACACTGGGGAGTGAGAGGGAGCAGGTACCACAGTATAGACTGGACACCCAATAATGCAGTGATAAAAGGCAAAATGTTTTTTAAAAATTTTTATTTTTTATTTATTTTTTTGTTTTTTCCCATTTTTTGAATATCCCTATCCTTTAATTTTATTTTTACTTTTTTTTTTTAAGTTTCCCTGTATTTTATCTCTTATATTTAAACTTAACTTTATTATTCCATTTTCCTATTAATTGTATTTGGCTATTATATGGGCTTCATCTTCAAGGAAGTTTTGGATCACAGAAAGGTTAAAATGGGAGCAGGAGAGGATCATTGGTGGGGGGTGTCTGGGATGGGGTTCCATGGGAGGAAGTTCACCTGAATATATATTAAAGATATATAAAATTTTTCAAATGATTAAAGGGTGGGTCTTGGTCACAGTGGGTGTAGAATCCCTCAATAAATGAGGAATACTGAATTCCCAGCATGGAGAGTTCTGTCACATACTCTAAGGGAGCAGCAACAGTCCCCGGAGTGCAGTGGCAGTGTCTGGCAAAAGAGGATGGTCCACTAATGGGTTCTTGTTATTGATGACTAGCTTTATGAGTCTTTTCTCTTGTAATTGAAACTTAGCCTACTGTTAAGGGGTGCCTAAGGGTTGCCAACTGAGAACCTTCTTGTTGCTCAAATGTGGCCTCTCTCTAAGCCAAACTCAGCATATGAATGCATTACCTTCACCCCTGGTTGGGACAAGACTCCCAGGGATGAGTCTCTCTGGCAATGAGGCATTAATTACAAGTGCCAACTGGCAATATGACTGGAAAAAGACCTTGAATAAAAGGGGAAAAGGGTAAAGACAAATGAGTTCATATGGCTAAGAGGCTTCAAAGAGAGTCAGGAGGTCATCCCAGAGGTAATGCTTACACAACCTCAGTAGGATCTAATAGAACACCAATGTGGATATCACCCCACACAGAGGGGCTTCTAAGGGCTCTGGAGACACACAGGTCCTATATAAGGGGGGATAGCTCCAGAGATTGATTCCTTATTAGTGGGCTATACTTTGGAATCTGTTTTCCTGAGAGTGACAGAGTTGGACTCAAATAACTCCTCCCTACACATGGTCCATCATTCCCTTCTATTACCTATACTTGGTGCTAGAGTTTGTAGGTGTACTTGCAGAGACTGGAGCCTTTGGCCTGACCATGTGCCAGCCGTGCCTGGAATCTCGGTGGAGCTGCAACTCCTACTCTATAGTTCAATGGACTCAGCGAAGTCACTTGGTGAGGAGATGATGATGGACAATGGCCATCCCAGGGAACAGGGAAAGTCTGCAGCTGCAGGCAGGATAATCCCATCCATCTTATTCATGGGATATAAGCCTCCTCTCCCTTGGAGGTGGAGTGGGCATCACCATCCCAGACTCCTGAGGATTGAGGGAAGAGCTATGGACAAGAGAAGACTTACTGGTATTCTGTTGTAGGCATATTGTGATTCAAGCAATGGAATAAATTACAACATTGAGGTGAAGCCATTGGCCACTGGACACTTCTGGGGCAGGGAGAGGGAAAAGCAGTTGTAATACAGGGGCTTTTTCGGGACTTGGGAATTTTCCTGTCATTACAATGAAAGATATAGGCCATTTTACATCAGCATATAACATGCAGAACTGTGTGGGAGAAAGTATGGTCTACAATGTGAACTATGGTCCATGCTTAGTGGCAAAGCCCCAGGATGTGTATATCCATTGCAGGTGATGTGCCACACTAATGAAAGTTGTTAATGTGAGAGGTTATGGGAGGTGTGGGAGGTGGGGAACATGGGAATCCCTGTAATTTTTGTGTAACATTTATGTAATCTAAGCATCTTTTAAAATATATAATTTATGTCTAAATAACAAAAAAGAAGACATTGGATGAGCACAAAGAAGAATGTGAAAGCATATGTAGAAAAATAGATTTTATGGAAATGAAGGGCCCAATAAATGAAATTAAAAATACATTGGAATCATATAACATCACATTTGAGGAGGCAAAAGGATTGGTGAGCTTAAACAAATGACCTCCAAGAGCAAACATAGAAAAAAGCAGGTGAAGAAAAAAATGGAAAAGATTGAACAAGGTCTCAGGGAACTAAATGACAGCATGAGACATGCAAACCATGCAAACATGTGTGTCATGAGTGAAAAAAA
>JAQZBX010075421.1:0-14601 GCA_029593785.1 Cabassous unicinctus
GGAAATACAGCAGTGTAAAAAATAGACCAAGATTCCTGCCCTCAAGGAGCCTATGTTCTTGTTGGGGGGTGACAGACAGTGAGGATCAAAGAGATTTTTAGTGTGAATTGATATTTTAATATCATGAGGTTTTTCCCAAAAAAAAAAAAACTGCTTATATAAAAAAGCTTTCCCTCTTTGTTAGGTATGTTTCATTTTTTTAGACAAGAAATTTCTGAAACTTTTATTCAACAAATATTTGTTTGGTTCCAACTATGTGCCAGGCACTCTTGCAGGCACATGGAATGAGTGTGAAGAGAACATAGAAATACCCCTGCCTTCATGGAGACTGCATTCTAGAAAATAAGCAAGATGAACAAGTAGAATACATAATAGGCCAGATAGTGACTAGGGGAAGATGGGAAGGAGATAAAGAGGATATGAAATTTGGGGGAAGGACAAAATTTTAGACTGGGTGTTCAAGAAGGGTTCTCTGAGAAGTTGACTTTTGAGTAAATAGTTAAAGAAAATGAATGAGCTAGCTAGCAGTGAGATGATCTGGGGGAAGATCATTCTGAACAGAGGGACCAGTAAGTATTAGATGGGAGGGTGCCTGGTATCATCAAGGAACATCAAGGAGACCAGTGGGCTGGAGTGTAGTGAGTGAACAAGAGAATAGTAAGAAATGAGATGTAACAAAGGCCAGATCAGGATGTTGGTTTGTATTCTGAACATCGAGAAGACACTGGAGACGTTTGAGTCAAGTAGAATTATGATTAGATTTTCATTAAAAGAATTTCTGCTGTATTGAAGACAGACTGTAGAGGATGAAGGGCAGAGGCAGGGAGGCTTTCAGGAGGCTATTAAAAAAATGCAGATGAGAAACAATGGTGACATAGATGCAGGTGGTAGCAGTGAGAGTGATAATTCTGGAGTCAAATTCTGGAGATATATATGTATATTTTAGGAGGTCCTGGGGGATTGAACTCAGGACTTTGTACATGGAAGCAGGTGCTCAACCACTGAGCTACATCTGCTCCCCTGGAGATATTTTTTATGTGGGCTAATAGATTAGCTGATGAACTGGACATGGATTATGAGATAAAAAAAATAAAAACGACATCAAGAATAGCACCAAGAGTTGGCCTGGGCAACTCAAGGAATAGAGCTGTCATTAACTGAAGTTGTGAAAACTGCACAGGAGTAGGTTGGATGTGATGACAGGACCTCAATTTTGGACATAAATTTGAGATACCTATAACACCCAAGTAGAGAATAGA
Source organism: Cabassous unicinctus (assembly GCA_029593785.1). Taxonomy (NCBI): domain Eukaryota; kingdom Metazoa; phylum Chordata; class Mammalia; order Cingulata; family Chlamyphoridae; genus Cabassous; species Cabassous unicinctus. The sequence continues at coordinate 1,260 of JAQZBX010075421.1, forward strand.
GTAAGCAGTTGGATATAAGAGTCCAGAGTTTAGGAGAGATGTCTGGGCTGGAGATATTACGGTCATCAACGTAGACATAAAAGTAGGGAGATAAACTGTGAGAAAGTCCATACAGAAAAGATAAGAGGTCTAAGGACTGAGCTCAGGGTTATGCCAACATTTAGAGGTCAAAGGGGAACAAGCAATGAGGATTGAGAAGTTCTGAGCAAAGAGTTGAGAGGAAAAGCAGGCCAGTATGATATCCTGCCTGACAAGTAAATATCCTTCAAGGAAGAGAGGGGGAGCAACTGGACCAAATTCTGCAGATGGGTCAGCATATCAGGATTAGAAAAAAATCATTGGCTGTAGCACCAATGGAAGTCATTGGTGACCTTGAAAAGTGCCGTTTCCTTGGAATGGTAGAAGTAAAACACTGATTGGAACATGTTCAAGAGATAATGAAAGGAGTGGACTTGGAGACAGTCATTATTAACAACACTTTCAAGGACTTTCTTTGTAAAAGGAAGGAGAGAGAGGGGGTGGAAGCTGGAAAGGAAGTGAAGTCAAGATAAATTTGCTCATTTTTTTAAAATGCGGGAGAAATAATAGCATGTTTGTGCAATGATGGAAATTATCCAAAAGAGAAAGAAAATGTGATGACACAAGGATGAGAAGAAAGAATTGCTGGAGCCATGTCCTTGAGCAAATAAGAAAGGATAGAATCTAGTGTGCAAGTAGGGGGTTTGGCATTAGCCATGAGCACAGAGCGTTCAATCACAGCAACAGGAAGATGCAGCTGGGTCCAGATGCAGTTTGAAAGGTAGATGTGATGGTGAGAGATGGTGGAAATTCTCTTCTGATTATTTTAAGCACACTGTTCCTATCCTCGTCTCTCTTTGTCTTTTTACCACCACCATCTTTTTTCTCCATGGGCCAGGATTCTAAAGCAAGTATGTGCTGCTGCCCCGCCCATTACTCCTCCATTTTCCTTCAGCCTTCTTAACCTGCCCTCTTAGTCTTCAGGGCTAGCATATCCATTTATTCATCTCTTTATTCATTCATTCTCCAATACTTACGGAGTGCCTACTTCAGCCTTTCTGCTAATGTACCTTTTTCTAGACTTAAGCTCTTACTGTCTTCTTGATTGGTGATCACAAAAGCATACGATTCTAGTGAAACATTATCTAAAGTTTAGGGTGATGACGTGGTCACATCTTAACTGTGCCCATAAAGGAGAGTGTAATAACTTTGAGCAAGTTTGATTTCTTTATTAAACAATAGTTCTTTCCTTTGACTTGACCCAAGGTCATCTTTGAGTGACAATCTCATTTTGAAGAAATATTTCGTGAGAAATAGCCTTAATGCAATAAGTCAGTTGGGCAAATCTATACTCTGAGTTCCAGTAGAGAATTTGCTCTCCATGTACCCAGCACACAACAATCACATACTGTTCATTGTTGTCACCACCACTGCAGATTTTATAAGCTCTGTTAGAATATTAGAATTTCTCTGTGGTACCTCCAATCATCATTAAACCTCTTGTTCCTACCATCTCACAGTTAAAAACAGTATCCTTACCAAGTATCACAGTAGTCAGAGGAGATTATCTTAAATGAACCTGTTTTACATTAACAATGATCTAAGATCTCTATTTCCCCCAAGTAAAGTGCTCAGATGCCTATTATGTGTTCTATAAGCTAATTTATCATTTTCAGGTTTTAGCTATTTTATTTCTACCTGGCATGAATTTTGAAGCTAAGTGAGATAAAGGAATCCTGTAATGTTTTATGCCACTTTCAAGAGCCATTAGTTCCTTGAGGCCTTTTAATCCAATTCTCTGTCCTTGTATCCCTAAATACTCTGTAACCCTAAACACTGTGAAAAGTGAAAAGTGAACAGACATAGACTGTACAGTCAGGCAAATGCTGCTTTCGGAGGGAGAGACAACTCCCTTTCCCCTTCAGAGTGGTGCTGAAGACTGTGGTTGCCGAAATCAAACTGCCTGAACTCAGATCCCAGCTCTGTTGCCTACCAGCTATGTGGTCCTGCTGAGTTTGTAATCCTTGCTAAGTCTCAGTTTCCCAAGTGCACAGTATGAGCCTTATAGAGTTGCCATGAGGCTTAAATGAGATAATCTGTGTAAAGTGCGTAGCATAGTCCTAGGCACATCATAGGAGTGCAGTAAATCTTAGCATTTGTCCATTATCACCAATTGCCCAGAAGATGTCATATTGCTTGGTGTCTTTGTGTTCTATGGAATAAGGATCTTTCCTGTTATTTAGTGAGGCAAAACCCTGAGGGGAAGAGTTCAATGTACAGCTTGTCAGCACACAGGTATAGTGCTTTGGGGTTTATACTGTGAGTCAAACATTTAAAATTTGTGATGCACCACTTTCTATATGCACAAAGGCATGAGTGAAGTTTCTAAGAGAATCATTGGGTAATTCTTGGTTTGTTTTCCCAAAGTGTCTAGACAACTGGAGCACATGTTGTTTCCTGACTGTCCCATTTATCAGTGGGATCTGAGCAACTGTCTGACCTCCTGAAGCACCAGTGTCCTCAGTTGGGAAATAATGGGATTGTACTTTAATATCTTCTAACTCTAAATTCTGGGCATGATTCTATGTGACTGTTCTGACAACATCCCCCTTTTAAAAACCAGAAGGTGTTTATTGAATAGTAAGAATTCACTTCTACCTACCAGTAGAAGCAGAAATGAATGAAATACATTCCCAGAGAACTAGAGAAACTCTGATGACTTGAAAGGTCCTCATTCAGCTAACAGATTCTGCTATCTCTAACATATCTCTTTCAGTGAGATACGCTTAACATGTGGTAACCTTCTGATTAATTACTCAATTCAAAAACAGTTAAGCGCCTGTTTCCTAACGGCTTCTATTTAGGGACTGAGGGGTAGGATAAGCATCTCCAGCTGTGGGGACATGGAGGGGAAGGGTAGAAGTGACCGGTGTACACCTGCCACAGAGGGTGAGGTCCCCAGGAGCAGTGACCATTCCTTAGCCATGGCCATCTCCCCAGAGGGAAACACAATGTCAGAAGGGAAATAGGTGTTTAATTTAGGGTGACTAAAAGTTGCAAGGAAAAAATAAACATGAAACCAAATTTTTGTTTCATGGCTGCTTCCTGCCACATATACTTTCGTTACATCTTTGTCCTCAGTCATTTCCCCATTTTTCTGGTTATTTATGAATTTAATACCTTCAGTTGTTATTAGCTGATCTTTTAAGAATGCTTCAGTTGCCAATGACACACATTTTAAGTTAAAGTGACCGAAAGATTCCACTGAACCATTTTTTTCTATGTCACACCTTTATGAACTGAAAGCACTATTATTAACTTTTACTGTTAAGAAGCCTAAGATTGACTGTAACTTGAATTAAATAATTTTTTTTTAGGGAACAACTTGATTCTTTATTGAAGACCTATAACATTTTTTATGGAAATCAGAAAAATCTGCATATTTTATATGGACAGGTAAGCCCATCAAAGAAATGCAATACAATTTGAGTCACAGAAAAAATGCTGTTAAGTGTACAAGGGAGTCAGGATGAGTTGGAGTCCATAATCAATGGCATGAATGATCTGGGAGAAACAGGTGAATCTTTTTTATTCTGATTTTTATTTTTAGGCTATATCACAAAATCCCAGTCCTGGGATGTCTGTGACTTTCTAAATATTTTTGGAATAGGAAAGCATTTAAAAATAATTTTAGGGGAGTGGATGTAGCTCAGGTGGTTGAGTGCCTGCTTCCCACATGTGACGTCCGGGTTTGCTCCCCGGTACCTCCTAAGAACAAAACAAACAATAAACAAACAAATGAAAAAACCAACTCTGGGGAACCAATGTAGCTCAGTGGTTGGGCACCAGCTTCTCACATACAAGGTCCTGGCTTCAATCCCCGGCCCTGGTACTCTTCTGCAAATACACCAGGATAGTTGTAGAAGGAAGTTCATTGTGACATCACTTGTAATGGAGAAAATTTGAAAATGTCTAAAATCTTTTCCAATTGGGAATTGTTCAAAGAAATCATGACATATATGTAACATGAAGTTTAATTCGGTTGTTAAAATGAATACATTCCATTCCATGAATAGCTACTGTGTCATAATAATAACAAATTAAAACTTTTAAAGAAACATTTAGGAAAGTCCTACCACTAGAAGGCACTTTTAGAGGTACAACTGGCAGACTACTGGCCTAATTGACCAAATTGATATTTTCTTAGTTTTTGTTTTTATTTTTTGCCAACATAGGGTTAATTAATAAAACTTTTTTTGAAAGCTTATTCCTCACTGGTCTCTCCACAGTTTTGTATTCTAATACAAATTTCACATGTTTACAAAATCTTCATGGCCCCAGAGAGTATTAGACTTTTCTATCCCTGATTTAAACCTTCAGATTTAATGGCATACTGTTGACCAGGCAACCATGATTGACTTGAACCTGTAGTTGTGGCAAAAGTAAATTTACAAAGAATTCTGGCCCTGATTAGTGAGTTTAAATGATTTAGTTCAATTGGGTATTTCAGTTACCATCTCAAAATTATTCAATTTTGAATAATTAATCAATGGTATTTACTAATTCCATTGTAAAGAAATGGGTCTAATTTTCAATACTCTATTTAAATATCGTCCTGTGTCATAGACCTTAACTATAAGTAATGGTAAAGATCTAGATTTAGGAAAAGAACAAACTTTAGGAAAATGGCAATTCATATTTTAATACAATGTTTCCAAACAATTAAGATGTTAAGAAGTTTGTTTCCTTTAGGAAAAATTTTGATGTAATTTTGTGTATTTAAGGTGAGCCCTCTCCTTTCAATTCTGTATACCAGTGTTCAATTTACAATACAAATTTTTATTTAAATTTTAAATAAATAGATTAACATTTATAACATGTAAAAAGTTATATTAGGTTCACCATGAAGCTATCAGCTTGATAAATCTTTTAATCTTTATTTTCAGGCCAATAAAGTTAAAATCCACCATTTTAAAAATCTTCTGACTTATGGGTGACTTGGTTACAATGATGGGCATTGTTAAAAGGGGCAGTCCATGGAGGATAAGGTGCAACTTTCTTCATTTCTGATTATTATTAATTGATTAAGCAAACAAGAAAGCAAATATTTATTGTCTGCCATGTGCCAGGCATCATTCTAAAAACTGAAGATAGAGCAATGAAGAAACTAGACAAATTTCTTGCCTTCATGGTGCTTCATGGAAACAGAGGAAACAGAGGACTAAAATGTATGGTATGTCAGGAACTGGGATGAAGTGGGGGGAAAGGCACATAGAGCAAAGACTGAAAGACTTGTGACAAACCATGCAGAAGTCTGTGGAACAACATTCTGGGTAGAGAGGCAGCCTAAATATCGGTCCTGAGCCTGATGTGTGGACTCAAGGTGCAGAGGGAGGCCAGTGTGGCTGGAGCCAATCGGGCAAGGGAAAGTACTGTTGTAGACTCTGTAGGGTCTTATAGATCATTGCAGAGACTTTGGTTTGTAATTGGAATGAGAAGGGAAGCCACTGAAGGGTTTGATTAGAGAAATGACATTATCTAACTTACATTTTAAAAGCACTGTTCTAGGTATATGGAGGACCAAGGAAAGAGGCAGGTAAACCAGACAGGAAACTATTGCAATCATCCAGGCAAGCAGTGACAGTGGCTTGAACCAGAACTGCATGGTGGAAGCAGTGACATGTTGCCAGATTATGGATATATTTTGAAAGGAGAGCTAACAGGACTTGCTGATAAGTGAATGTTAAGTATGAAAGAAAGTTTAAAGATAGCTCAAAATTTTTTGGCCTGAGCAACTTAAAGGATGGGGTGCTATTTATCAAGATGGGGAAGAATGGGAAAAGAAAATATTTATAGGAAAGGAGTTCAATTAGGAACATAATAAGTTGATATCAAATAGGCAGTTCGATAGCTGGCTTTTATGGGGAAGATCTGAGCTGGATATATAAATTTAGAAGCTGTTAGTTTAGAGAAGGTATATAAAACCCTGAAATTGGTTGAGATCACCAAGAAAGGTGAAGTTCCAGAAGAGAGGCAGTCCAAAGATTGAGACAATGAGATTAGATAAGTGTAAATAAGCTTTCATAAAAGGTTTATTTGTAATCGATCTCTAAGGAGATGTTTTCTAATATTAGTCTGGCATTCACTAAATGAAAAAAAAATCATTGAGATTAGTCGGAGTGTTTCTGCTTGAAGGCAAGAATTAGATAACCTCAGAAGTACAGTTATTCTGTGATTTTTTTAATGTAAATGATTAATTGGGTTCTCTTTCAGCAAAGAAGGAATGCTAAACATCAATAACTGAAACTGCAGGAGTTGCATTATGCAATGCCATTCAAAGAACAAATGTGGTAGTTAAAACAACCGACAGGCAACCTAACCTCTCAGGAATCTGAAATGTGAGCTCCAAAGTAGGAGAAAGGATCAGCAGCAGAGAATCCTGGGGCAGAATGCGGGCTGGGACATGCTCAGGTCCTCTGTGCTTCCGGCCAATGTTGGGTGCCTCCTGGGAGGACTCAGCCAGCACCCCCAGAACGCAGCATTGAGTTGGGAAGGGAGGCAGCGGCTCTGCAGGCTAAGACTTTAACTGGGGCAAAAGAGGGCGTTGTGGTCCTAAGCCAGAGCTGACTCAAGGCGAACCGGGAATGGGACCCTCAGCCCTGTGCTCCCTGGGCAGTGGTCTTTTCTGTGAGGGTAGAGAAGACAAGACAGCGGCTATAGGGGAATGGGACAATGGTACCTGGAAGAAGCCAGCCCCTTGGGCTCTGGTTAGTGCTAGACCAACCATTGGCAGCCCATGGTTCCCACAGGCCAAAAGAATGCTCCACTCTGTCGGTCCTGGGGCTCGGGGTGGTCCTGGAAAGATGGGCCTGTGAGCCCTAACCCCTTTAGGACACCCCAGGTGCAGCTGGGCTTTATCCAATCAAGGCATGAGGATCCCTGCCTGAAATCAGAGATGCCAGGGCAAGTACCTACTTCAGCTCTCAGCTCCTAGGAGGGTCACTTATGTCTCTGAGACTGCGGGAGCGTTGGAACTTTGGAGGTACGGATGCTTCACAGACAAGTGGCCAACACCAGAACTTTTTCTCATTCTCACATCATATGAATTATCTTCGGAATCCTTCCTGAGAAAGAGCAGCAATCCTGAGCCTGTCTGGGCTGGAGCAAGTCTTGTGACCCAAGGATTTTCACTCTTGCAGTATTTAGCAGTGTTACTCCTTCTTCCCCTCCCCTTCAGAAGAAACCTTACGCAGAACCCCCTAGTAGAAAGCTGATCTGCTCCAGCTGAAGTAGGCCTAGAGTGAAGTCCTTTGGGACCTGTGTAGAAAGCACAGTGTTGTTTACAGGAAGGAAAAATCAGCTAACAAGGCAGCACAGAACTTTTGTGCAATGCCCAGCCTGCACCCTCTCCCCAGCCAGGGAAGTCCACTTGGCTATGGGCAAGGTGTCTCCATGTGGTGGCTGGCCCTGAGTGGGTTTCAGCTCTATGTCCCAGTCAGGACAAAGGCTCCTTGGTCAACAGGAGTCATCGGGACAGCAGCAAAAACTAGAACTCTCAGCATAAGGTAGTCCTTGGCCCAAGACCACCCCAGGAGCTGCCACCCACATGTATTTTTTTAGTCCAGAGGACTCCCTCTCCCCCACACCAAGAAGAGGGAGAGGAACACATTGTGGTGGGATGATGGTCACTCTCAGCCCAGGCAGTACACATGGCACTGAGCACAGGCCACTACTGAACCTGCTCCCAGCCTCCCCACTCCCTGCTCCCCAGGAAGACAGACGAGGCAAAGGCAAGAGGGCAGCCGCAGGCTTTGGCGGGGTGAAGTTTATTTGGCAGGTTTAGCAGGCACACGGCCCACCTGCCTTCACACAGCAGAGCAGACCCACAGGCATGCAAGGGGAGGGTGGGTCCACCATAGAGTGCCAAGCGGATCCTGGACCAGTGTGCCTTCCGGCCCAGGCTGTGGTGGGCTCTGACAAAGGACACCTACCAGAAGCCTCTATCCGGGAACTGGGGGCCTTGCTCTACTTCCTCATCCCAGCAAAAGCAATTCAGCCTGGCTCAGAGGCACCTGATCCTCCTTCCAAGCCATGCTTGAAGGGAAAGTAGGCCATAGAAACAGAGGGGTTCATTTCCATTTCTTGTTGAACTGGGACTAGAAATCAGCCTCTGTGAAGGGCAAACCGCCAAATCATAGATTATGGGTACTGCCATGCAGCAGGCACTCTGGGACGGTGAGGACTTGCAGGCTGAGCCTGATAGGAGCATCTGAGAAGAGGGAGAGGCTATCAGCCCCCTCTGTTTGGTCCTGGATTCTGGGCCTGCACTCTGCCCTCCCACATATTACTACCGTATCCTTATTGCACCTCCTTCCCCTTACAGGCTCATGAGGCTCAGGTCATAGGGAAACCAACTGTAGGACCCAGGAGGGCAGGAAATAAAACAGGGTGTTGGGAGAGACCTCCCAGAAACAAAGATGGAAGCGTCTGCTTTCCTACTCAGTCTAGTCTACTCCTGAGGGCCTCCACAGCTATCAAGCAGTGGCCCCAGCCATGTGACCAATCGTGTCTCAAAACACACTGCTCTATATTTCTGCGCCTTCCACACCAGCCTGTGTCCACTCTTAGAGCTGCCTACCCACCCCAGCAGGAGCCCATGACTGCTGACAGGGCCTCACTGCAGGACCAGCTCTCAGGGCAAGACTGCCCGAGTTTGGGTCTGGAAGAAGATGGGACCTGCAGGGCTGTCTGGGGGAATCATGAAGCAATCAAGGAGGGATCATGGAGGAGTCAAGGAGGAAAGGAGAAGGAGAGCAGGGAGCCCCTGAGTATCCCTAGAGCAGCATCCACAAGGAACAGAAACCGGTGAAGCTAACAAAAGACAGAAGAGCCACAAAGAATCCATGCCGGGGCAAGGGCCAGCCCTGTCTCTGGCCTACTCACCACTCACACATACACATAGCAGATGAGGCTGCTCTCTCGTGGTCCCCAGGTATGCCCCACACTGGGAGGCAGTGGGGAGAAGGGAAGAGGACATCATGGCAGTGAGTCTATGTACAGTGGGAAGCCTTCCATCCACTCTCCCACCCTCTTGCCCCTCCCCCCATGAGACTGTCTCCTCTCTCTGAGATTCTTGGGTACAGCCAGCAGCCTCTTCCCCTTTACTAGAGCCTGACCTGTTGTGCCCTTTGGGGCTGTGCGGTCTGGCTGGGGCAGAGCCAGCCCCAGATAGCAGCTTCTTTGGTGGCCGGCGTGGCACTGCTTTGGGTAGTGGGCATGGTGCTCTCTTCTGCAGCTGGTGAAGGTCTCCCATCTGTGGCTGGAGTGGCACTATGGTCTGTGGAGGTCACATTATGGCTCTTTGCAGCAAGAGTAGCATCACCCTCTGTAGCTGGGTTGGCACTGCCCCCAGGGGCTGAGGTAGTCCCACTAGCAGGTGCAGCTGAGGCTCTACCTACAATCTCAGGGGTGACAGTGCCTGTGGCTGGGCAGATTGGGCCACATCCATGCTGGACTGCTCTGGTGCCTGAAACTTCATGAGGGTAGTCATCCTGACAGCCTTCTGAAAGAGGGATAGTAGAGAGAGAATCAAGGTTTGCAGAAGCTGGACTCATTCCCTGGCAGTAGCTAAACCCAGCTGTTTCCGTGGTGCTCTTGGCTGCCTCCTTGCCGCAGTGTCATGGACAGAGCTGCTCAGCATACCTGCTTAAAGTAGTGACTGTGGCTACAGCCACTCCTAATAGCAAGAGGAAAGCCAGCATGTGCAGTGCAGGCCAGAAACTGTTAGTGCCAGAAGGAACTCCTGGGGTTGGGCCAGAAAAGAAAGCCATCCAAGCCTTACCTTCCATTTAGCCCTGGCAAAGTTCTTTTCAGTCTGGGCACAGACACCATCCTTGTTGTTCTTATCAGAAGCAGCATTGCCAGAAATCGTAGGAAGGAAGGGTGGATTCCCTGAAAGCCTACATGGAGACCAAAAGGCAGTAACGCAGGAAGACCACGGACACAGATCCCATCCTGCCTGGCTGAAAGCCTGCTCGCCCACCCATCCACTCACTGGATGTACGTGACAACTCCAGTGGCCCAGCAGTACACAAGGTGTACATAACGCTGCTGGCCGACCACCTCAGGGGTCGCAAACACAGTGTCCATCTGCTGTTATTTCACATACGAAGGGGTCTATATCCACCCACCCATCAGATCATCAGAGATAAGAGTCTAACAATGACAAACACAATGAAGATATGGAGAATAGGAACACTCCTGATAGAGGGGAACTCTCCCCTTTGGGAAACACTTTGGTAAAATCACTAAAGTTGAATTTACCCCTGAACCAGCAATTGCACTACTAAATATGTACCCTAAAAAAAAATTAAAAGTGGGAGAAAGAGCAAAAGTTTGTTTCAGGAATGACTCCAAAGTAAGATTATCAGCCAAAAAAATGCTAATAAGAAATAATGTTTATTGAACACTTATTGAATGTCTGTTCCTAATAATTAGGAACTATTCTAATACCGATTTTTCAGAAGAGGAAACCCAGGCTAAAAGGAATTTGGCAACCTGTCCTATTTCACTGTGCTAAGAAATAGCACAGTCAAAATTCAAACAAGGTTTATCTGATTCTAGAGCCTAGAGTTTTCATCATTATGCTCTCAATTGTGAATTGAGTTATATTAAGCTGTCTAATAACTGATTTTTTTTATAGCAGCAGTAATTAGGTTTTGATAGTTGGAATATAACTTTTTTAGTTTCTATATTTTCCAAATTTTCTCTAATGATAATGCATTACTTTAATAACAGAAAAATACCTTTACATATAAAGGAGAAAAATAGACTAGAAAATAAGTTCCATGGGGGATGTGACTTGGGCTTGCCAGTTCTTTATATCCCAGTGTAAGTAAGGGTTCAATCCATGTTTCCCCATTTTTCTATGTATCTCTTCCTTCTTTTGTTATATTTCTAATTTAAAAGAAACTTTTCAGATGCTTCTGATTTTTAAAACATCACATTTCTATACCGTTTTGCATTTTAAAGTGTTTTCACATAACATTACATATTTCATTTGTTCTGCATAATAACTCTGTAAGTTAAAGTCTTCCTTGTCAAAAGTGAGGAAACAACCACCAAGTCTCTTAATAGTTGTTTCTTCTGATATCTAGTTTAGCACAGTTTTAAAATCTGCTACAATTTTAAATAACAGAATTAAAGAATTAAACTGCCACTTAACTGAAGAAGCAGAGTTCAGAAAGCATTTTAACATGCTGTGCCCTCTGGTGGACCTGTCGTTACCATTATAACTTACTTGCTCTGCTGAGTATAGCTGTTTTCAAAAATAAAAGAATATTCCACAAAATAGTACTATTTTGTAGGTAAATTTAGAAGCCAGACAATTACAAGCCCCCTCCCAGAGATTTCTTTACCTATTAAGATTTCTTACAGATTTAATTTTATATCATCAAAGACATTTACCTTCAATAAATACTTAAAAATTATGTTTAAAGTTATTTGCTCCTTCCTAGTCTGAAGATGGCAAACTAATCGTTGAAGGAATGCTGGACATTTTCTGGGGAGTAAAACGGCCTATACAGCTGAAAATACAAGATGAGAAACAAATCCCTTCTTTCACTGAGATGAAGTCACCAGGCACGTTTTCCTATGAAAGGTAAGCTACCGTTCATGTTTTTAATTTCTTTGAAGATGACCTTAATATCCAGCTTTACTGTATGCCCTTTTAAAGATGGGAGCTCTACAAAATGCTTTGGACACAATTGCCTTTAATTCTCCAGCAACTCTGTGGTATAAACCTAGGCTCTAGGGGTTAAGTAACTTGTGCAAGATACCCAATTATCATGTGACAGAACTGGACCTGGACCTCAGGTTTATAAGCTCCAAAGTCCATCTTCTTGATCTTTCCATGTATTGTTCTCTCCTGGAAGACCACATTCCTTTCATTCAAAATGACCAAATGTAAAGACAAGATTAGATTAGCCCTGGCCTGGTCACCAAAAAAGGAAATAGATTTTTAATTTTCCTTTCATTAGAACAAAGGACTCTCCTTGCTTTCCAGAAGGGAGACTTAATCATGCTCTGCCTGATTGTCCTGTTCCTGTTCAGCAGGGCACAGCAAAATGCATTTGAAGTTAAATAAACGCACAAAACACTTCCCTGTGTGGTTTTACACAACTATAACTTGAACATGCAAGTTGAGCTGATTGTTTTTCATTACCCCTTACAATTTTTAGGAAAATTAATAAATATTTCCAGTAAGAATAATACCCATAAAGTCTTTTTTTCCATGCTTCCTTCTTTCTTTCCTTCCTTATCTCCTTGCTTTCTCCCTTCCTTTTTCATCCAGACTTTCCTATGTATCTCCATTTTGTATATATATAGGCATACCTATGGTATGAAGGCATTCCCTTCATACCATCCATCCTCCCATCAATAACTAGATGGGATGGGTTTCTAGCAGAGGAGAGGATGGAGATAATACTGTGAGGACAGTTTTCCCCCATCCGATCTTTGGCTGCAAACAAGGAAAATCATATATCAACTTGACAGAAGACTTGTTTTTCCTTTGGAGAAAACATGTAAGCCCCACCATCATTTGTCAACTTTTCTCAAACATTGTGTTCCAGAAATACTGAACATTTTATAATTCTCTACACAAGTCATTCAGTTTTTACCTTTATGAATCTTGGCCTGTAAATCTACCCACTTCTCCATTCCTATTTGCTGATTCTCTCCTACAAGTCATTTAAGCCTCAGATAAGCTAATATCTTCTCCAGAAAGCCTTTTCTGATCCCTCAGTCTGTACCAAGTACACTAACAACCTTTGTATATCACTTTCAGGGCAGGCAGTTAATGTATAATTATGCAAATGTCTTCTCCTCTAAAGTGTGAGTACTTCCATGGGATTGTAGGAAATATATCTTTTTCATATCTGTTTCCAAGTGTTTTGCAGTATTCCTGGCACAAAGAGGGGCTCAAAATTTAGCATCGAGTGAAGCCCCCTGGATCCTATGGTTAAGTTACCTCTGCTTTACTGTGAGAACACTGTCAATCTACCACTCTGACTAGTCCACCATCCAGGCTAAGTATTTCCAGTGTGCATATGGTCCACTGCTTATGGAAGAGCAGAAGGGAAGCTACAACCTTAGCCTATAATTCCCTTCAGTTTCTAAATGGCTGATGGGACTGCTGATTTTAATATGAGTAGGAGCATCATTTAAAAGGGAAAAAATGCCATAGACCCAACTGTGAGAAAACTGCGCAAGATACAAACTAGCAAAGTTAGACATCATTCTTCACATTACCTAAGAACTTGTT
>JAQZBX010075422.1:0-14596 GCA_029593785.1 Cabassous unicinctus
AAATATGGAAAAAAGTACATTCACTCTAATCTGGGAGACTAAAGTTTTGGAGCAAAAGTTTGGAAGGCTGTCAGTTAAGTCTGTTTTTCTCATATGTTAACATTCATAATAGTACCGTGATTTTATTGGGGGGTCTCTTTCATTTGTTCCTGTATGTAAGATGGGTCTCTCTCCTCAGAGGCTTACTCTTTCTCTGCTGTTAGGGTCACATATTACTCTATGTTGCTAACAGAGTTGTAGGTTGGAGGGAAGCAGGCAAATATTTGTTTTTCTTGTTTAGTCTCAGTCCTAGGTACTGTGTCCTTCAGTCTGGGGTATAGAGACTTCTCAGGGGTCCTGCTCCTACATCATCTGACTCACAGAAGCCTCATCAATGTTGCCAGGGAAGGAAAGGCTACCATCTTCCATCAAGGGGAAGTGGGATACTTCATAAGGACCCAAGATTTAGGGTTCTCAAGTGCTTTGCCCAGATACCCCATCCCAAGGCTTCAAGTTCTATTCCTTACCCATCAGTGATGAAGTTTAGTAAAGACTTCCCAGGACTGTGAAATCAAACTTTTTGCTACTCTCATTGTGATCAAATGATAATTAATCACATGAAGAACCTCAGGAAATTGATGTAAACACACTTCTTGAATTATCTCATTTCAATGGGGGAGGAGGTTAGAGTATTTATGCACCAATTTCTGTCAAAATTTCATTGAATATTACTAGGAAGGAGTTAATCTTCTGGAACTTCTGGCCTGTGGTAAATGCCAGCCGAACTGACAGGCTGCACTTTAGAGAAAGCTTTTGGGCAAAGAGAGATGTATAATGGCAGTTGGAAATCAGCATAAAACTAAAACAGAAAAGACCAAAAGATATGGACAGGACACTGATAGCCACTTGTATACCCACCTCCTTTTAGTCCTACAAATGAAGTGCATTACAAAATCACACGCTTTACCTGCCACTTGAAATTCATGGACTCTAATTAGAGCTATGGCATCAATGTTTCTAGAAATCATTCCTGGGTGTCCTTTCCTCCCTCTTCTACATTCTACTCATCAAATGCTTCAATTTCCCCCCTTCTTTCTAATCCCCAAGCCTTCTCTCTTCTTTCCCTTCCAGGAGCTAATATGCTTCCTACTTCATGGGAAAATAGAAGCAAACTCAGAATCTCTCTTCACCCCTCCGTCCTACCCACAATATTATATATGGCCATTTCTCATGTCTTCTTCAGATGCATCACGCTGGAACACGTGGAAAATTTCCTGTTTAATTATGACCCTTCTATTTGATATCAGAAAACTTACTTCAGTATTTTAAGCTTTTTATTTATCAACATTTACCTTTTACCCAAACTGACACAGCCCTAAAGTTCAGAAGCAGAAAGGAAAACAACAACTTCAGGTCAATTCTTAATTGCACTTCAGTTTTCTGCCAACCTCATTCAGTCTGTCCCTCTTCCCCCAAACCCCCACTATTATATTGTTTCTTTTTTCCAGTATATTCTATTTGCTAATTGGACCTGCTTGCTAAATTACTATCTCATTAAATAGTGTAGCTATTCATACAATGACCAGAGCTGTACCCAAATTGTCTATTTATCCTGGGAAGCCTTACTAAGTTTCTAGCTTCAGGAGAAAAGAAGAGGAGGGAGAGAGTTATTTCATTTGAGTAAAAGTACCTTTCATTTGTCCAGTTATTTTCCTGTCTGATTGAGATAAACTACCAGAGTTGCTGCTGTCTCCTCCCTCTCATGTGTATGCTGATGTCTTTTCAGCTGCCTCTTCTATGGACAGAATTCCAAGTAAACAGATTGATAAATCATGTACTTAGTGAAGACATGATTCAATGAACCACTAAAGATTATTATTCCTTGTTCAAAGAAGTTATTTTCATGGCACATTTTCTGAAAATGAGGAGTAAGTGTCCATCCTCACTTCTAATCATCCACTTAACAAAGTCAGAGGCTAGACTCAAAATACCAAAAGAAAGGAACAGACTGTAAATGAGGTGGGCAGTAAAAGAAGAGTAAAATTGTCAACTGTTGAGAATAGAGCTGAGGCCATTGCTTCCCTTTTCTGGTCCTGGGCTTCAGGATGTATTAGTTTTGGCTTAAAGGTAAAAATTGATAACAAAGAAAATGATGCTTTGCAAGGTTGCAGCAAGTTCTTCATTACCTCAGAAGCTGAAAGAGTGAGCATAATAGTAGAGCCTACTTTCAACAGTGTTTCTTTCCCTCTCTCCCTAGTTACTTTGTACATGGGTGCTTGGCTGAGTGTGGTTTCTCTCAATGGCTACTGTATAAAAGCATGACATAAATCCCAAAGTTCCCATGATTCTCTCTCTGAGGGATAGAGAGAAAGGCTATATTGCCCCAAATTCATCATGAAAGCATGTCATCTAGGCAGTCACGCAGAAGGTAGTAAATTAGATGACTTTTAAATCACCCAAACTTTGGTAGGTGTGAATCCTGCCATCCAAGTCCTGTCCAACAGTCATTAATAAAAAGGTTTCATTTTCAAAGTAATTATACCATTTAGGCAACTCATGTTTACTAAAAGAAATCTCTGAACATTGACATATGATTTAAACTAGCCATATATCCTGGGCCAGGTTCATCAATGCCACAATGAGTAACAAAACCCTATGATGAAGGTAATAAATTTCCTTACCCAAGTTTCATTCCAAACCATAGCCAGAGACATATCTTTAACTCAAGGTCCCCTGCATTTCTAAATCTAGCACAACTAGAATTTTTTTATATGAAAACTTTGTGCTGTTCACAAGGTGTTTAATTTAGACTGAATATATTTCTCAGAAAAGTGAAGCTAGCTAGCTAGATTCATTTATACTTCCATGGGATTGCAAGAAAGTGAGCAGAATTAAATCCTAGGGATAGAGAATTTTCTTAAATAAATTAGCTCATTTTCAGAGTAGCTACAGACTAATGATAAGAACAAAAATAAATTAAAATGGCCAAGATTGGGAATGATATCAAGAGAAATAATTTCAATGTTCTGCTTGTTAGATTTTAACTTGGAATTAGTTTCTATAAATGCTTTTATTTCAAGCTCATGGAGTTTATTGGTGGCTGTTGTACATACCATGAGGGAAAGAAAGCAATAATAGGTCTCAATCTGAAAAATGAGGAATCCACAGCAGCTAGACACAGATCAGAGATAAATAAATCTATGTTTCCCCAAATTTCAACCTGATTAGCTTAATTTAGCCAACTTATATTCACTGAAATACTTTTTCTAATTAGTTTGAGACACATGAAGTGAAAATGTAAATATAAACCTAATCTGCAATGATGCAGTCCAGGCTCTATTAAGAACAACCAAAGTTGCACTTACAATATTGTGGCTAACATTTACATCTCACCAAGACAGACTGATTCTGTACATGTCTGTTTGTGATGTTTTGGATTTTTTTCCCCTTTATCATGATTTTCATGTTCTAAATTGTAGTTTGAATTTGAAAGTTAATGCTAGGCAAAATGATTAACCACTTAGTCACCATTTACTAGAGCTTTGGATAGAGGGAAAACAACTCAGGAACTGAGCTCTTTTGAAAAACTAATGACTTTTTTCCTCTCCTTTATAGAAGTGGAGAGGCATGTAATGCTGACTTTTGTGTCAATTAATTTGTAAGTGAAAATATATGATTATGGTTTTTGATAGGGATTGGGGAAGGAGAAAAAGAAGAAAAGAAAGAATAAAATAACTTATATTTCTTTTTAACAACAGTATATTTATTCTTTAAAATCCATTTACAGGTCATTCAAAAAGAATAATACTTTCTTGGATATATAAAACATTTCTACCAGTTAGCAATGAAAACCTCAGAGTTATGCTAAAAGGAAAATGTTATTCCCTTACGTGATCCCAAAATTTTTCTCATCAATAAGAAACTCAGAAAAACTTCATGCATCAATTAATTCCATTTGTAGAAGGTAAGTAGGGAAATATCTAGGACAATGTTCTCTATGTAAGAAAGACTAATTGCACATAAAATTCATTTATAAAATACAGTGAACTGTTGAGGAGACTTTGTTTCACTTACGTGTCCACATTCATAGATGAATTGATGGAAAGTGTTAGTATGAAAAAAAGGTCCTGTTGTCACAGAAACAATATCCAAGGCTGTTGAGTGGCTGATGTGTGATGAACTGGTATATAGTTTCATGGCATTTTAAAGAAAAAAATATCCTTCTGTGGCTCTGTCTCTAGGTGTGCATGTGTATTCATTAGACAGAAAAGAATAAAAGAACATAGAACACAGCCAACATAGAGTAAGGTTTGATGTGTTAATATCTGATTACATAGTTGACTTTTCAAAGAATATTTTGTTCATATATTTATATTCATGGCAATAAAAATTATAACATCAAAAATAATTAGTATTGGTGAAATTTTTGCCAAAAAGTGGAAAAAAAGCAAAATACTGCTATTTGGTGACTTTTAGAGAAAATGTGGAGGTCAACCAAAAACCAACATGCAAAAGATTATCTTGGTTTCACGGTGGTGTTTGTAAGGTATTATCACTATACAAATAACAAGAATTTGGAGAAATTTAACATCCTCCCATTCTTCTTTATGACTATGTGTAAATGGCAGAAGTGAGAAGAAAATGTACCTTCATCAATCCCAGGGAGCAAGTAAAGAGGGGATGGGCTATTTTGGCATTGAATTAAAAATATTACTCAAAAACATTGTGATCTTATCAGATGGACCACTTGCCCACAACCCAAGCTGAATCAATGGAAAGAATAAGCAATTTTATAGAATTTATCCTGTTAGACTTGACTCAGAATCCAGAATTGCAGAAAATCTTATTTGCTCTGTTTTTCATTACCTATTTGAACACAATGGCAGGTAACCTTCTCATCTCAGTTACCATCTTCATCAGACCAGCCTTGGGGTCTCCAAAGTACATCTTTCTGTTATATTTGTCTATTATAGATGGTTTATATTCTTTTTTCCATAGCACTGAAAATGATCTTTGACCTGATCTCTCAGAAAAACACCATCTCCTACAGTGGCTGCATGACCCAGCTCTTTGTTGAGCATTTCCTTGCTGGCACTGAGATCATCTTGTTAATGGTAATGGCCTTTGACCCCTAAGTTGTCATATGTAAGCCTTTGCACTATATGACCATTATGAGACTGAATGTGTGTAGTTTTCTAGTGGGGATGGCTGGGATTTGGGGGTTTATTCATGGAGGAATCAAGATTTTGTTCATGATCCAATTACCATTCTGTGGCTGCAATGCGATTGACCATTTTCTGTGTGATTTGATATCTCTCCTGGAGCTGGTCTGCATGGACACTCACACTTTGGGGCTCCTGATTGCTGCCAATAGTGGTTCACTGTGTTTACTCATTTTGTGTATGCTAGTGGCTTCCTATATTCTCATCTTGAGGTCCCTGAGGACTCATAGCTCAGAAGGGCATCTCAAAGCCCTCTGTATCTATGCCTCTCATATCAGTGTTGTCATCTTATTCTTTGTACCTTGTTCATTCATGTATATAAGACCTTTGACTTCCTTCTCTACTGACAAAGCTGTGACCGTGGATTTTACCCTAATAACTCCTATGTTGAACCCCTTATTCTATACCTTTAGAAATGCAAAAGTGAAAAATGACAGGAAGAAACTCTGGAATCAAATAATGAAGAAAGGTGATTGATAAATATTGAGTAGAGTATTTAGGAAACAATTCTAGTAATATTTTATAGAAATGTATTCCCCTTTTGAATCGATTAAATGTGGAATATTCTTGATTTTTTTAGGAACTCACATATTATGGGCAGGAATGGCATATATTATACACAATTGACATAGTGCTTAGAGTTCATGAAAATGTCAAGGGTCCCTGAAATGTTTCAATTTATTTAAAAATAAAATATAATTTTCATGTTTTTGATGGAGGAATCAGTCTATGAAGACAAGTTAATAATATGTCACAAAAGTCATAATGGAGCCCTGTTGTGGATATAAAATAGATCAACAGAAATATTGTGAACAGATTTTATATCCAAAAATACAGCTGGAATGGAATTTTATTTTAAAAGAAGAAAACAACTTTCTATGAATTAGTTTAAGAATAATAGGGAAAGAAACCGCAAGAAGTACTTTCATCAAAATACACTTTTTTCCTTTTACCTTCCTAATTCTGAGAAATTTTTAAATGTTCTTCTACCATAAAGGTAAAATATTTTTCCAAGTTGTAATCCCAAGAAGCGATCATGTGAATGCAAAGGTACTTTTAAAAATTATATCACCACCATTCTTTGGAGTATAAAGCTGTCTGCAAAAAAAGATTGGAAGCAGATTAGGCTGGAGCAAAAGAGATACAATGGATAAAGTTTGTAGAGTTAAGGCAGAAAATTGAAATCGGATTTTAGACACCAAGGAAAGGTAGATTCTGAAAACAAAAGATTTGTTGTAAGATATTACCAGTGATATAAGAATGAGCTTTTGTCATGGAACTGTACAACAATGATCAAAACTCTGGATTATAAAAAAGAATCCATACAAGGACATAATGAATTGCTAAGAGATTCAGAAACACATTCTTGGAGTCAGAGATTAAGAGCTTTGTCTCTGGCATTAATTAGCCCTGTAAGCAAGTTGCTTCATCTCTGTTCATTCATTCCTTCATTGTAAAAGGGAAATAACAATTCTTACTTCCTTAAATGGTGAAAGGAAACTTATTACTCTTAGAAAAATGACAGCTGAAAATAATGGAATTCACTGGAACACCGTACAACCTTCAAAGACATCAGCAGAGCACTTAAATTGACCTATTCTCCTTTTCAAGACCAGTTTCCAGTTTTCTCTATGGACCTTTCCCATTTCAATGCCTCCAGGAGCCCTTTACTCCATCAGTTAAGTTTTTTATGTAATTTCCATTTCTTCCTCATCAAACTAAGTGTGCATATAAATAAGGTTGTAGGACCTGGGGAATTCCAGGGGCCTGGAGGGAGCCTCATCAGAATGTCTTTGTTTAGAATAGCTCTAAAGTAGAATCCATAACTGCCTCCTTTAAAGTTTAAAAATGCATAATAATACAAAAATAAAAATAAGCAGGATGTTCTTACCATCAATGAGCAACTATTCTTAAGATTAGCATATATGCTTCCAGTCTTTACTCAGTTCATTTTTCCTTTTATAAATATACAACATAATATATGTATATATTGCACTTTTTAAATTAAAATGTAAAAAAAATAAATAAGTCTCCTCTTCTCTTTTACTCATTTCTGCTAGGAATGAATTACTAATGAGAATTAGGTAGTATTCTTCCAATCCTTTAAAAAAATATCACCTGACTTCACATGCATACACACTGACTCACACATGCACACACATACAAAAATATTTTTGTTTTTTGTGGTTTCTTTTTCTATTAACCTTATCATGCTGGAAGCAAAATTCAGCAACTTATATGCTCACCATTTGTTTTACAGCTACATTTCTATTAATAAATAGCAATCCAGTTGATTTAACTACTGTACAGTATTCCATCATATCTGCCAGTTCTTATTTAAGCATTGCCTATTGATAGATATCTAATTGCTTTTATTTTTTATTACAAGTAATTACATGGTGAATATTCTTGTATATGGCTCTATGTAAATATGCATGAGGTTTTCTATAAGTAGATACCTAAAACAAGTAAAAATGGTATTTTATTTTATTTTATTTTATTTTAAAGAGATAATAGTAATTTTCTGTGATGACTCTGCTCCTTCCAGCAGTATGTGGGAGTATTTGCCACATCTCATTTTTTGTAACACTTGGTATTATCTGTTGTTGCAATCTTTGACAAACTATTATGTAAAAATAGCAACTTATTGCTCCCAAAATTGGTATTTTTCTGTTATTTTTGAGGTTGGGCATCTTTAAAAATATTCATATACACAGTAAGTTTCTTGTTCATGTATTTACCTATTCATCTATTGTTTGATTAACTTTCTTCTCATTTGTAAGAGTGCTTTATGTATTCTGATTTGAGTGATATCTATTTTCAAATAGCTCTCTTATGCAGTGACTGCTCCTTTAGCTTTGTTTATGGCATCTTCTTGTCATTCACAAAAGCTTTAATTATTAAATGGCCATATTAGTCAATCCATTTTGTTCTTTATGTCTCATTTCAGGAAAAATTTTTTTTTAAAGGATTTATTTATTTATTTATTTATTTATCCCCCCCTTGCTGCTTCTGTTCACTGTGTCCATCTGCTGTGCTTTTTCTGTGTCTGCTTATCTCCCCCTTGCTGTGAGGTCCTGCCACAACAGCCCACCATGCCACGCGGGCCGGCCTGCCCTCACAAGGAGGCCCCGGGAAGGGAAACCGGGGCCTCCCATATGGTAAATGGGAGCTCTATCGATTGAGCCACACCCGCTTCCCCATTTCAGAAAATTTACATCATGAATATATTAAGTACACTCTTCTAACAATGTTTAAAAAGGACTTTTTGCATATAGTATTTAAGGGGTCTGATTTTATTTTAAAACTCTTAAATGTTTTCACATTTTCTCATAGGACAGAGACGAAAGTCCTATCAGGCATACATGATTTTCCTTGATATTGCCACTATGTTTCCTTTTTTCCTGTACAAAAGATAAGTTTATTATTAATTATAAGAGTCTACACTGTTGAAGGGTGAAACCAGGAAAGGGATATGATCAGAGTTTGTAAAACAATGAAAAGGATAGGATGAATATGGGCATATATTTCAGAATCCAGAGCATTAGAATCCCTTGAAGTTTGAAACAGGAAGTGTTAAGAGAAATAAAAGGAAATGGCACTCTGTGTTAGTGGCCAAAAACTAACTATTCTATTCTGAGGGCAGCATATATTTCAAACCTCTTAGAGATGGAGAAGCAAAAGATTATCATAGAAAACACTGGGTAAGATGGGAAAAGATCATTTACCATTATAAAACAAGTGCTGGATTATTCCATTTAGAAAAATACAGTCAATTATTTGTATAATTCATCGTTTGTTATCCATCTATGTTTCTTATCCTGTGAAGAGCTTTCACATGACATTTTTTCCTCTTCATTTCTCAGAGTATAAATGAATGAATGTAACATGGGTGTCAGAATAACATAAAACAAGAATCCCTTGTTTTCGTCTATGGATAATTAGATGATGGAGGCATATAGTAAACATACAAGGCACAAAAAAACAAGGCAACAGCAATGCAGTGGGCCACACAGATGGAGAAAGCTTTGTATCTCCCTTCTGCACTGGGACCTCAAGTTGTGCAAGATGACAATGTGGGAGGCAGCAAGCATGAGGAAGTTCTACAGGCAGGTCACACCACTGTTGGTGACCCCCAGCAGTCCAATGACATATGTGTTGGTGTAGGTGTGTTCCAGTAAAGGTACAAATTATAGATGAAGTGATAGATCACATTGAGCCCACAGAAGGGCAACTAAAGAATGAGGAGAAGCTGAACCAATGAATGCAGGAAGTGCCCCAGCCAAGCCAACCCATCAGCAGGACATAGAGATGCCCAGTCATGATGGTCATGTAAAGAGGGAGCCTGCAGTTGCCCATGTATCAGTCAAAGGCCATTACTGTGAGCAGGATAATTTCAATGCCTCTGAAAAAATGGATTCCCAAAGTTGAGTCATGCAGAGTTCATAAGAGATAGTTCTTCCATCATACAAGGAGTCAGCAATAAGTTTAGGAGCTAGAGAGGAAGAGTAGCATGTGTCAATAAAGGACAAGTTGGCCAAGAAGAAATACATCAGTGACATCATGGTGGGGCTGTATGTGATGATGACCACAAAGAGCATGTTGTCACAAACTGTGAGCACATAGATGACAAGAAAGCCACAAAGAAAACTCTCTGTATCACTGATTCTGTGAGAGGCCCATGGAAAATTCTGTGATTTTTGTGGTATTTCCATAGATCCCAAAGATACTGGGAGTGTGGAGATACAGTTTGTCTATAAAATTGAGAAAGTAACAAAATTCTAACAGAGTTAGTTTGTGTGTTGGCAGTGGGGGACACTGCAAAACTTTTTCAGTCACACCCACTTTCCTTTTTGGACTCTTCTCCTTCTTATCCCCTTCTATTTCAAAATTCAGAAATCAATTTATTCTGGTAACCACATTTTTTCTTCTTCACTTGGCTTGGTAATATACCTTTATTTAAAGTGTGCTATTCCCTCTGGTTTATAGGGTGGATTCAAAGTAAAAATGGTTGGTGAGCATCAATAAATGATTCTATTAAATGATTATCTTCCTGTTCTCTCCATAAGGAAAGCTTCCATTGGTAGGTAGAACATATCTCCTTTCTTACCTAGCTATAAATTATAAATTTATCTGGCAAAATATTCCAACCCACCCTTTATTCTCCTGATGATTTTAAGGAAACAAGTGTGCCTATATTGTTTTGGGTGAAAGAAAAAACTGTCACCAACCCCATCAACCCACCCTTTTCTTACAAACATAGGTCCTCTTAAATTAGCTGAGTCTTCCAAAATGTTTACGGTCTTATGCTCTGTATGGTAAGAATTAAAGGAGTATCATTACATGTCAAATGAAAAGAAGGCATACAAAATTAAAAAGTGGAGGATACAATATCTTTGCAGTGATAAGAAATCTTCCTTCTTATCTTCTCTCCAAGCTTTACTACAAGAAGGCAAACACTGTTTCTGCTAGAGACAAGTCTTCATAATATGATGCTATGGCCAAGAGCACACACTACAGTAGTAAGAGCCAACACTGATGTAGCACTTAATCTTTGCCCAGCACTCTCCTAACTTCTCGACATAGATCAGCTTGTTTAATCTGCACATCATCCTCATGAGGCAGACTACTGTTTTTTCCCCATTTTTGAGGGTAAAAGAATGAGCCACACATTTACCTACCACTCAGCTTATAAGTTTAAGGACTGGAGCTTGAACCTAGACAGTTTGACTCCATAACCTTTATGCTTCACCTACTACACTACAACTTACACAGAGCCAGGTATTTTCTTGACCATTTTTTCACTGTGTGAAACTTCAATTTCTTTTTCTCTAAAATGAAGATAAGAGTATGGCTACACCCTGAAGCTGCAGAAAAAAGTAAATGAAATGTGCATGCAAGTGTCTGCTCAGAGATTTGCAGTGATAAACTTTTAATAAATGCCATCTCTGATTCCCACTATCATCAACATCATGGGCAGGAAATTCCTCATATGGTTGAAGGTGCCAAGGACATAAATGCATGACTTTAGGACAAGATAAGCATTGATATGAGTTTAACTTCATGTTAAATATGAAGAATGTCCTGCTACTTATCCTTTTTCAGAACACAATAGGTTGCAGAAAATGTAATCTGTTTAAGTAATATACAATGTAGCCAAATAATTTAAAATGCTAAAATGATTCACCTCTGTGATTCAAACTTGTGGGAGTAAAAAGTAAATTAATGGTAAAAACATAGCAAAGAAAGGGGGAAAGAAAGGAAGGCACCAGGAAACAAACCTGGGTCCTCTGATATGGGAGGGAGGCACCTAATCACTTGAGCCATCTCCATTCCCTGCTTTGTTGTGTCTCTCATTGTGTTTTTCTTCTTCTGTCTCTTGTTGCATCATCTTGTTGCCTCAGCTTGTCATGCCTGCCCATCGAGCCTGCTCACTGTCTTCTTTAGGAGGTACCAGGGACTGAACCAGGGACCTGCCATGTGGTAGGTGGGAGCTCAAACCCTTGAACCACATCTGCTTCCCTACACTGCATTTTTCTTTGAATTGGATTTAAATTTTATTCAACTAAAAATAATAGACTCTAGAAAACTTACATTGGCAGGATCTGATGATACTGACAGGTCACCAGGATTTTTTTTTCCATCTTAACATCCTGGAAATGTGGACTTGGAAGGGTTCTTAAGACAACTTCAAGCCTTTCATCCCATAATTGACTGTTTCACATGAATAAACTTCTGGATGAAATTCTAATTGAGGAAATGCATGTTCATGTGTTATAAATCCTTTAGGACACTAGCATGGCACATTCATGTTGAGAATGTTCTTGTTCCTAAGCCTAACCTAATTAGATTTCATTCTACCCTGCAACCATTAAGAAATTCCAGAAAAAAAAATGTCTAGATTGTGAATAAGCAGGTCACCAATTGGAAATAAAAGTTAGGAAAGGAATTAGGAGATGTTCTCTTTTCTCCAACTGCTCTTTCCTTTTCAACTACTGCACATCAGATATGCCTGAGGAGTAAGTCTTGCCTGCCTTTGGTGGGAGAACCAAAGCTCCAAAACTATCCAGAACTGTTCTGAGTCAGCACTTTGTCTCCCATCACATCCAGTTGATAAGTCACATCACAATAACAATGTCTGCTGAGGTACAATAGCATAATGTTAAGAGCTCAGAACTAGAAATCACATCACTGTTTATATAAGGCCAAATTTCCTTATATATAAAGGAAATAATAATATCTTCCTCAAGGGGATTGTATGAGATTCAGATGTGGTACCACATTTAAAAAATTGACTATTATATAAAAAGTGTTCATTATTTATTTGTTCTTACATCTCCTTTATGTCTTCCAAACTTTTCAGGGAATCTCAACTTCTCTATCAGATTTTTCAGTGGATAGATCATGCAAACATAAAAATTTATGAGTTTTAGGGACTTGGGAATCTGTATTGAATACTTCAAAATATGGCCTTACTTTTCTGCCAATTTCTTCATTTTCCCGTAATCCAACTATCTGTTAAGAAATGAAGACCAGATCATAGATGAGTTGAAAAATTATTACCAGGATCTGAGTATGGCAATACCAGACCTCTCAATTCCTATACAGAAGGTGACAATAGACAACAAAGAGTTTACTCTATGAGTAATGCCATTCTAAGTGATACATTCATTATCTCATATAACCCCATGGCAATCTTGTGAAATATGGCCCTTCTTATCCCTTTTGTTCAGATGTGGGCTATAAGACAAAAAGAAGCTAAAGAAAACCCCCAAAGTCACATAGTTAGTAAGAAGAGCCAGCCCTAGGAGGTGCAATTTATTATATTCCAAACCTCTTCCTCTTAAGCAAGAAAAATAATTTAAAACAGAGAGCAGATTCTCTAGCCTGCTTTTGTCTATCCTCAGGTCATCATCAGTAGAATATTAGTTTTCACTAACCTAGATGCTTTCACATTTTTTCTTCCTCAGTCCTCCTTATTACTCTGTGAAATAGATATTATTAGGATTGTTTTTTAGGCTTGGAAAAGCTCATGCACCCATACACCCCATGACAAGAATTTTCAGTACCCTGCATCTCAAAATTAGAGATCATTTCTCAACCACAGGCATAATATGCTGCTAACCTACCTCAGCCAGCACTCTGCCCTCTCTTGGGCAAAGATACCACATCCCTAAAGATGAACTTGGCTGGAGCTGCTAATTCTAACCATCTGGGAAATGAAAGTTCAGAGTATCTTTAACTCCTCCTTATGCTTGAGCAATAAACATTTAAATATATACCTGTAATCAAACAAGAAAGTGTTTATAAGGACAGACTCTGGGGATTTCTGGGCCTGGAATTATTTTTTTTCTAAGTTTTCAATCCATTTGAATTCAGAGTCTGAGGAACCAAAAGAGCTATCTCCAGTCTTAGTACACAGTTTCTAAAGAAAAGTCTAAAAAGTGCTGCTGACATCTTAGACCTGCTAACCCAGAGAAACATTTATTTGTTACTAGAGTCATGGTACCTTTAGTTCCTAATCATTCTGCTTTAAAATAGTTTGCTATGTTCTGTTCTTTAAATCAGGTTAGCACAAAGTTCAAGAGACTTTTATAATATACTTTATGTAATCACTAAGAAAGCAAAACTGGCAAATATGTAGCTTGGACCCTTAGGAAAAGATGTCCTTCAATGGCTAGTTTCTCCCCATAAATTTCCTTTGAAGCCTAAAGTTTTGGAAGTTCTGAATAAAGAAATTCTTATCTTTCCTGGAATGCTTATGGCCCACATTCACAGGATGCTGTGAACATATTGAGCAAAATTAAACTCACTGCAAACAAAGATTTACTTTGTCTCCCTTAGCTATCACTTTCAAGTCACAAATTGGGGTAAAAGAATGCACACTTAAGGTAAAAATGGTTAAACTTGTAAAGCAATAGTTCCTGAGGGGTTATTGATTGCTAACTGCAAACAGTTCTCTAGAAATAAGATGCCATTTCATGGAATTAACTTGTTACTTCTTCCCCAAATGCATTCAGAGACTTAGGCACATCCAGTCCCTACTTTATTCATAGTTTTGTTCAGTGTTCAATATACAAGTAAGGTATATTTAAACATGTTTCTACTATTACTTATCTTTTGAATAGAGACTGACATGCCCAGTCCACCTAAAATAGAATTCACTCCAGTTATTATGGACACAGACCTAAGATAAGAAAGTAAAACTTGTTTTTAAAAATTATTTTACTGATTATAAAAGGAAAAATTTCACTTTCTAGGAAAAATAGGATCAGAAAACTGATAAAAGAAGAAAACAAAAATTGCCCTTAATCTCATAAATCAGATAAGCATTATTAATTTTTAATGCATTCACTTTGGGTGCTTTTCTATGTATATATGTCTTTTTATACAAT
>JAQZBX010075423.1:0-14595 GCA_029593785.1 Cabassous unicinctus
TATTTATTTATTTATCCCCCCCTTGCTGCTTGTGCTTGCTGTGTCCATTTGCTGTGCATTTTTCTGTGTCTGCTTGTCTCCCTTTGTTGCAACGTCTTGCTGCGTCAGCTCACCGCGCCGCGCGGGCTGACTTGCCTTCACCAGGAGGCCCCAGGAATCAAACCTGGGGCCTCCCATATGGTAAACAGGAGCCCTATCGATTGAGCCACATCCACTTCCCCCATAAATACCTTTTAAAAGTGTAAGGCATTGTCCCTGATCAAGATGGTGGACTGAGATGCTTCAGGGCCCCATTCCCCCACAGAATCTTTGAACAACCAGCAAGAACTTGCAGGAACATCGTTCTCAAAGCTCCAGAAAACATCTAAAGCAGGGGTTCTTAACGTTTGTTCCTTGGACCCCTTTGCCAGTCAGGTGAAAACCATGGACCACTTACCAAGTTCACACTATACTGTGTGTTATTTAATAAATATATCACACCCGCACCAACATGTCCCTACAAGAATA
Source organism: Cabassous unicinctus (assembly GCA_029593785.1). Taxonomy (NCBI): domain Eukaryota; kingdom Metazoa; phylum Chordata; class Mammalia; order Cingulata; family Chlamyphoridae; genus Cabassous; species Cabassous unicinctus. The sequence continues at coordinate 508 of JAQZBX010075423.1, forward strand.
ATGTTTTTTTGAATTTCAATTCAACCTCATGGACCCCTTATTAAGAATCCCTGATTTAAAGGACTGCAGTAACAGGGCAAGTGCCAAATCAAGAAAAAGGCAACTAGAAACAGGACAATCTCCTGGAGCCTTGGCTGAAGCCACATGTAGCAGGCAGCTCACAGAGCTCTCCTACAGACCGCTTTAGGAGAGCAGAAGTGGCTGCCTGGAGCAAGGGATTGCTGGCTGTAGGATATACAGTACAGTTGCTGGGACCATGAGAAAACTGTTTCTTAAGGAGAAGCGGACACGTGGAACCATGTAAATGGAGGAATTCCTTGGGCCACGTGCACACACCCAAGATAGGATGTATGTGCAGAAAGGACCGGGCAGATCCCTATGCTTTGGCCTGGAGCTGTTCTCTAAACTCATATGGACAAGCTCTGAAGGACAGCACTCACACAGGTCAATCTGCAAACACTAGGAAAAGCGTTTTCCTTTTTCCCTTGTTCTTCTGTTGTTGCTAGCTCCCAACATTCAGGGAAAGCTCTGTCATAACACTAGCTGTATATAAGCTTAAGGAACTAATGTCTCAGAGTCTAAATTCCAGTGATAACACCTTGAAATAACTAAAAGTCCAGGTTTCAATAACAGGTTATAAAATATACAAAGAAACAAGAAGTGATGGTCCAGGCAAAGGAAAAGACTAAAGCATCAGAAACTATCAATGAAGAGGACCAGACCTGGAACATATCAGACAAAGACTTTTAAAAATGGTCCTAAATCTGCTCAAAGAGCTAAAGAAAAACATGGAAATCAGGAAAACAATAGTTGAACACAAACAGACCATCAATAAAGAGACAGAAATAATTAAAAGGAACCGAACAGAGCTGAAGATCATGGACAAATTTAAAATTCCCTAGAGGGTTTCAACAGCAGATTGGAACTGGTAGAAGAAAGAATCAGAGAAACTGAAGATAAGACAATTGAAATCATCTATTCTGAGTAGCAGAAGTTAGAAAATAAAGAAAAGTGAACAGAGCCTGAGGAACCTGTAGGACACTATCAAGCACACCAATATACACATTGTAGGAGTTCCAGAAGAAGAAAGTGAGAAAGGTGCACATATCCAAAGAAATAATGGCTGAAAACTTCCCAAATTTAGTAAGACATGAATATAAACATCCAAGAGGCTCAATGAACTCTAAACAGGATTAACCCAAATAGACACACACAATGGCATATTATAATCAAACTGCCAGATACCAAAGATAGAATTCTGAAAGCCCCAAGAGAGAACAAATATGTCACAAACAAGGGAACCTCAAAAAGATTAAGTGCCGATTTCTCATTGGAAACCATGGAGGTAAGAAAGCAGCAGGGTGACCTATTTAAAGTGCTAAAAGCAAAATACTGCCAATCAAGAATTCTATGTCTGGCAAAACTGTCTTTCAAATATGAGGGAAAGATTAAGAGGTTCCCAGATAAACAAGAGCCGAGGGACTTCATCACTAGTAGATAAAGAGATGCTAAAGAGCATTCTGCAGGGTGAAGAAATAAAGATATCAGGTAAGGGTAACAACATGGGTAAATATAAAGACCAGTATTGGAAGCGGGAGTGGCTCAGTCGATAGAGCCCCCGTTTACCATATGGGAGGCCCCGGGTTCGCTTCCCGGGGCCTCCTTGTGAGGGCAGGCCGGCCCGCCCGCGCAGCCTAGTGGGCTGATGCAGCAAGCCCTCACAACAGGAAGCGAGTGTCTCAACCGATAGAGCCCCCGTTTACCATGTGTGAGGCCCCAGGTTCGCTTCCCGGGGCCTCCTTCTGAGGGCAGGCCGGCCCGCGCGGCGCAAGGGGCTGATGCAGCGGGACCTCACAGCAAGGGGAAGATAAGCAGACACGGAGAAGACACACAGCGAATGGACACAGCAAGCACAAGCAGCAAGGTGGGGATAAATAAATAAATAAATAAATCTTTAAAAAAAAAAGACCAGTATTATTATATTTTTCGTTTTAACTCCACTTTTTTGGATTCATAATGTATAAAACATGTAATTTGTGACAAGAATTACATAAAAATAGGGAACAGAGGGAGTATAGGAACATAGTTTGTTTAAACTACTGAGGTTAAATCGGTATCAAAGCAAACAAGATTGTTATAGATTTAGGATGTTAAATTTAAGCCCCATGGTAACTACAAAGAAAATATTGGAGAATATGTATGCTCAAAGAGACAGAAATTACAGTACAGGTTGCCAGGTATGGAGGGCAGGGGAAATGGTGAGTTACTAAAAAATGGGTACAGGGTTTCTGTTTGGGGAGATGGAAAAGTTTTAGTAATGGAAGGTGATAAGTGTACCACAATATAGTGAATGTGATTAATCCCACTGAATGGTATGCTTGGGAGTGCTTGAGATGGGAAAGTTCATTTTGTATACATGCTCCCATAAAGAAAGAAAGAGCAACTAAAGAGTCAATGACAATAGAAGGAATACATGATCCTATGACCTTAGACAGGATCTAACAAGGAAGGAGAGAAGGCTCAAAAGGATATTATTGGGACATATGAAACAAAAGGAATATACACTGTAAGCGTTCTATATCAATGTTAAATTTCTTGACCCTTGAAAACTGCACATAAGGTGGATATGTAAGTGAATATCTTTGTCCTTAGGAAATGTACATGGCAGTATAAAGTGTTCAAGAAGCATGATATATAAAACCTACATTCAAGTGTTCAGAAAATGGATTGACAGACAGATGAACAAAGAGATGGATAGATAGATTGATACACAGATAGGTAGAACAATATGGCAAATGTGACAAAACGTTAAAATTGGTGGATCTGGGTATGTTGGAGTTCTCTGTATAAGGTCTGTAATATTTTTGTTGTAAATTTGAAAGTATTTCAAAGTAAAAAGTTTAAAATTTTTTTAAAAGTACAAAAGAAAATAAGCTAGATGTATAAAGTTGTGAATAAATAGACAAGAACTCTATTCTCATCTAATGAGGCAAACAGATAATAAATGAAAAAAATATATAACAGTTTCAGGCAGTGATAAGTGCTATGAAAACAAACAAAACAAACCAGGATAATGTGCCCAAGTGTGATTTTGGGGTGACAATGACCCTTGAGAAAGGGAGGTAGGGAGGTCCAAGAAAACACTCATTTGTGACTTGAAACCATGCGAAGCTCTAGAGAAAGGTAACTCTAGGTAGGTGAGCAAGCAGTAGGTGCTGAGGCACAAAAGAGTTTGGCATGTTCCAGGAACAGAAAGTAAGTCACTGTAGCAACAACACAGTAAGAATGGGGAAGTGTGGTAGATGAAGTCAGAGATGCAAGCTGGGGTCAGATTATGTAGGGTGTTAGATACCTCAGTTAAAAGTTTAGATTTTATTCTAGGTACAGTGGAAAGACACTGGAAGGATTTAAGCAAGAAAAGGATTTATGTTTTTATTCTTATGCTTAGTAGGTATAATTTGATATTGGAAATTTAGGGTAGTTAAGCATATTTTTTTTTTACTTTAACTAAAAACTAAATAATGGGATGGGTAAAAACAAACAAACAAAAAAACCCACCAACTCCCATCCGCTGCCCAAGAAAAAAAGAAAGGAAGGAGGGAGCCCCTTGACTTGAAATTTCTACCCTGCTGTAGACTGGTCTTTAAACATATATTCAACCCAAATTAAGAATAGTAGTTAAACCACTATGGTGGTTAAACCACTATGGGTATAGTACGGGTATAGTAGAACTAAACCACTGTATAGTTCTTAGAGCTGTAAGAAAGGCAAAGTTTTCTTCCTTAATGCCCACCTTAACACCTGCAGGTCTAAAATCAGAAGGGCGGCCTCAACCATGATCCTCTCTAAAAGAGGCTTTAGTTACAGTAGTGTCCAAAATTTGCAGCTACTAAATTATCTCCCTCTAGATAGTTAAAATAAAAAAACTAAAATGTAGCTCCTCTGAATGTATTTGATGACTACTGATTTAAATAAGATTATAAAAGGAATAATTTAACTGACAGCATTTTAAGTAAGTAAGAAACATCTATTTAAAATTAACTATTGATATATTGATTGGACATTAATCTAGTCATTATTGTTTCCTTCTAAATACTACTTATCCTAGTTCAAATTACCATAGGTACATCAAAGTAACAAAATTCTACATTGTTTTTATGATTCTACAATTCACATTTTTCACAAGTCTGAACTTGTAAGATTTTACACTATTTTAATGATCTTAAAATAGAAGCAACCATTGTTAGTCTAAGAAATAAAAATATAATCATACCTCTACTTTAATTCTCTTCGGGGATAATTCATCTCTTTCTCCACATTTTGACCTGGCAGGGAGAGGCAGATGAGAAGGTGAGGAGGAAGAGAAAAATTTCAGAAGGTAAAAAATTTTATTCTAAGGGCATCCCAATCTATAAACTTCCACCAAAACATGTAACTCTGAAACCAGAAATAGAAGACATTCATAATGAACATTAAAATAATGAAAATGAGCCTTTTCATCATTTTCAAATTAAGGGAGTATTCAGATACAACTTTATTATATATTTTAAAAGGCCACTATCTAAGAATTCCCCACAAAGTATTCAATACATATTTAATGATTATCACATAATGAAAAAGAATATAAATCAAGGAGGGTTGCATTCTATGAGATCTTTTTATGGTTTGTAGGAACAATTTATTTTTAAAAATGACAAAAATGAGCATTTATAGCCTGAAAGCTTAAGACTATAGGAGATTAATATAAAATGTATTTTGTCTATCTACCAACATTACAGATGCATTTACCCTTGACCCAGCAATCCCTCTGCTGGGAATCTATCCTACAGAGATAACCACATAAATATGTTATGAAGTGGCATACTCCATTAATTATAAGACACATTATTTCATGTACCAGTATGAAATATTACTGCCAATTAAACTATGGCAAGCCATCAATTTTAAGTTGTATCCCAATTTCAGATATATTAACATGTGAAAACAAAAGTATATTTCAGAATCAACAAAAAATTATATGTATGGGGTTATTTACTGTGTTACTTATTTTTAATGACAAAAGATTGGAAACAACTCAAGTAATCAAATCAATCAATCAATAGGGAACTGGTTAAATCACAGTCACACTATACAATACCATGCATCAGCAAAAAATGAGGACAATTTATATGTACTAATCTGGAAAGATCTCCAAGATATGTTAAGTAAAATAAAAGCAAAATGTAACATAATGTAGATGTATGCTGTATGCTACCTTTTGTTTAAAAAAAAAAAAAAAAGGTGAAAATGAGAACATATATTTGTATGTGTTTGCATATGCATAAACAAATACTGGAAGGATAAAAAAGAAACTAACCTACCTATATCAAGGGAGGGGAATAAGTTAAAGAGACAGGAATAAGTGTGTTACTTCTTTTGCTTCTAAGTTATGTGAAAGTGTTATATATTCAAATACACTTATTTAAAAATTTTAAAAAGAAATATAAAGTTAAATATAAGAAGCAACAGCTAAAAATTTTGCAAGTGGTTGCCCCTGAGGTATGGTACTCAAGTGGGAAGGGGGTGGAGCAGGGAATTGCTGTGTTTCATTATAAGCCTTGTGAACTATATGACTTCTTAAATCACAGATGTGTATTACTTTGATTAAGGAATATTATTTAAATAAGTTATCCAGAAATTTTTTTTTGTATAATAAAGAAAATGAAAAAAAGATCACTACATCAGATCTTGATTATCCAACTCAAAAAAAAAACTTCTCTATCTTGTAAATAATCATATAATGCTGCATGTTCTTACCCTGTTCATTTAGTCTATGTATATGTAATTTGACTTATTAATATATATTGTCAGTTTGGAAGTATGCAGGCAGTCAAGGCAGGGCAGAAAATGAAGCTGCTATAAATTAGGGAAAACAACGGTGAGTACAGGAACTAATCACCTAGAGCAGCAGTTTCCAAACTTGAGTATACTCAAGTATCATTTGGGATGCTTGTGAAAATTTAGATTCCAAGATGCTATTCCAGGTACTGTGATTCATTAGGGCTGAGAAAGGTACTCAGAATATGAATTTTCATTTTCAATAAGCATCCAGGGTTACTCTAATGCAAGTGATCATCTGTATCTACTCGGAAAGAGGTGGCACACACAAAGGATGGTGCCCTGGATATCAGGGTTCAAGTGGAATCAAGTGAACAGAATCAAAATGGTCCTAAACTTGTAGCCAGTGCTTATGGTTCAAGTAAGGATAACATGGTATGTTTACATTAAACTTTGCAACCATCATTACTTTTCAGCATTTTGGGTTTTTAAATTTCAAACTCATGTTCCATATTCTACCTGCTAGTAATAAAAGTCCCTTCCAGGGAAGCGGGTGTGGCTCAATAGATAGAGCTCCCGTTTACCATATGGGAGGCCCGGGGTTCGCTTCCCGGGGCCTCCTTGTGAGGGCAGGCCGGCCCGCGCGGCGCGGTGGCCTGATGCAGCAAGACCTCACAGCAGGGGGGGAGATAGGCAGACACAGAAAAGACACACAGCAAGTGGACACAGCAAAGCACAAGCAGCAAGGGGGGTATAAATAAATAAATAAATAAATCTTTAAAAAAAAATAAATAAATAAAAGTCCCTTCCACCTTTCCCTTAAATACTGGTCAGTGGAGTCTTTTTATATAGCCAGCTAATCAATCTTGTCAGATTCCAAAAGCCCTGCAAAAGGAACCAATTTGCTTCCTCGGAGAGTTCAACAAGTTCATGTAGTTAGTGTATGTACAAATAAGTCCCTAAGCACTGAGTGACTAAATCCCACCATCATACTAAAAACCAAAACCTGTGTGAGAAAGAATGTCTAAAACCACTACCAGAATGATGCAACAGTGCTAGGTAGCTGTCTCTTTCAAAAATAAAGAGAATTAAACCAAACAACAAAAATCACTTTAGCAATGTTTTGAAAACTCACTATACTGTTTAATTTTATATTTCAGACCTCTAAGTACACTTCTACATTTTTCTAAAACACTCATATCCTATCAATGGATGGTGTTTCAAACTCTACTTCCATCATGCAATGCAGAAATATTGCCAGTTAGTTTAAACACTTACTTAGTGGTTCTATAAGTATATTTATAGGTGACTTCTCGAGAAATCTGCCTGGCCAGGGCAAAAAGTTCATCTCTTCTCGTCAGCAGGGCATTATCCTTCACACAGAGCTGGGCAGCCGCTTCATTCACAGTGAGCTGGATATCCATAATAAAGTTTTTAAAAATTGTATACAGTTTTTACTTCAACAATATGTAAAATTCACTTAAAAATATAAAAATGACACATAATTATAAAATGATATCATAATATATAAAAATCTGGATGATCTTTACTCATAATTATTCCTAATACCAAATTTCAGAAGAAAATCAAATCTACTATTTCTCAGAACTCAAAATAATCAAAATAGTATCTTGGTTTTATTTATTTTTGGTTAGGTAGGAGAGTTTATGGATAACAAGGAAAATAAAAAGTAAAAAAATGTCTGCATCTCAATCAAGGGATTGGTTACACTGACGTGGCCAAATAATGTGGTGACCATATTTCCCTAGCTAAATTGAGTATACATAGTTTGACAAATATTGTATTTCAATTTGTGAAATGACATGAAAATTCTGAAAAAGGAATGAAAATTAAGCCATTTTGTTAAAACATTTATTAAATCACTTACTAAAAACAGACTTAATCACCAAATAGGACTATCCTGGAAAATCTAGGTCTTAGAGTCATTAAGTGAAAATCACTAAATGACTTAGTGATTAGTCACTAAAATCTCTAAAATTCATCTAATTCTATTCTTTCATGGTTCAATAATTGTTAAATACAGCCAATATTGATAGTTGCTAGTTGACCAAAAACTTTATACTAAAATTTAAAATGGCAACTGGTATACTAAACTCAAAACTTGTATTTTTTTAAATAAATTAGAAAATATGTTTTGTCACATAATTTTGTTAGCTTAAATAGATGTAAGGAACTGTCAACAAGATGAGACTTTTTTAAAAAGCAAGAAACATATTCAATCAGGCATGACTGATGACAAAGAGAATGGGATTTGATGGCAGACAGACCTGATATCAATCCTGCTCCATCACTTACTAGCTGTGTGACTCTGAGCAAGCAAAAACTTCTCAGAGCCTGTTTTCTCAGAAGTAAAATGAGATAATACTGCTACCACTTAAGGTTGTAAAATGAAGTAAATGAGAAGACACGCCTAGCCTAACACAAAGTTGTTCGCTAGTGTTAGTTCTTGTTTTCCTTTCATAAGAAATGATGTATTCACACTTTCTCCCTACCCAGGTATTCTACCTTTAATCATAAAAATTATATCAAAATTTTGAAAATACAGTGAGAAAAAAATGCAGTATGCATTTTTTGTGTATAGTCTTCCAATATTTTCCATAACATGTAAACACATGAAGTATTTATATTAATATTTATATTAAAAAATGGGATCATACTGTGTATACAGATTTATAATCTGCTTTTTTCACTTAATGTATGTTGTATTTTTTTTTACCATGTAATATGTGTAATATGTGTGAAGGCTTTGCATGTTTACATCAACAGTGGGCATGGATTGTACATGCAACATGAATTTAAATATTCTTTATATCATTTCTACTACCTACTTACAACATTCCACTGTAGGAAAGAACAGTACATTAAACCAACCTCATTTTCTACCTCTAGGTTTTTCATATTTTACAAAGCTGCAAAAAATTGTGTTCTTTGTAGAACACAATTCTTAAACGTGTATCTTTGTGAATGTAGCCAATTATTTCCTTGGAATAATTTCCTACAGACTCATTAGATCCCAGAATATACTTTTTTTTAAAGAGATGCTATATTCCACCAAACTAACCTCCAGAAAAGTTGCTCCAAATCATAATGCTACCAACAATTATATAAAGAGCCCAATGCCCAGAATCTCAACCAACACTGGTTTTAGCTTTTAAAAGTTTATCAATTTGATATATTTTAAATGGTATCTCAGTATATTTAGATTTATTTGACTGTAAAACAACCTTTTTTCTTATGTTTTAAGCTTATTTTAAAATTAGCTTGCTCATGGCCTTTGTGTGTTTCTTCTATTGCACCGTTTCATTTTAAAAATCCATTAGGAGGAGGTGTTCACTTTCCCCCCCAAGTATTAGATGCTGAAATCTGTCCATCTAAGCTGAGAGTTCAGCTTATAAAAGCATAAATTATAAAAGTTCATAAAAGCATCATGCCTTGTGTTTAGGTATGTGGCATTCTCAGATTCAGCATTCCTCCTCTCTCTAAGCTCAGAATGTTCTGAAACACTAAGTCCTGACTTCTCAACACTATAATGGAAACTGACCTAAGCTTGGCATCAATTATTCTAAGGGCCTGGATTCTTACCTTGGTAACCTACTTAGCACCCCAGTTCCTGTGGGATTACCCATTCACTCTACATCCTCCTTTCCACTCCTGTATTTGAGTTCCACAGTTCTTGGCTGGGAGTTGCTACCTGCTGACAAAGATTCTGTAATGCCAAGTTGTCTAGCTACTTATACTTCTGAATATTACAAGTTCCTACATTCTCTACGGCCTTGGTATTGCCAACTTTTAACTTATTTCTCCTCATTCATTTATGGATATTAAGCTCTGACACACACTGTTTGCCTAGATTACTGTTTGCCTGCTAACACAACTTGGTCAGATGGAACATTCTGTCTGCCTGAACTTTTCTATTACTGCTCCTGGGTTTGTCCCCTAGTATCTGCCCAACACCAACAACTATCTGCCCAACACCAACAACTAGGTGGTTCTAAGCCTCAGCCCCTCACGCTATCTTCATGATCTGACTCCTATAAAGCAGGTCATACCTAGCCAAGTCATAAAACCATCACTGGTTGTTTAACTAAAAATAAAAAAAGTGTTTAACGATGATTCATTTCATAATTATTTACTGTACATAATACATTTGTTAAGTACAAAAGTACTTACAAAGAAGAAAATCTTATATACTTATAGAGCTGAAAAACATTTCAGGTATGATTTCCTGATTTTTATCCACTAGTGGCCTACATATAGCTCTATGTCTTAAAAGACTAAAAACAAAAATGGCACCCACAAGGGTTTTATATGAAGAAAACTCAGAAATATTCTAAATTAAGGACAGGAAAGTAACATTCTTTTATTTTAAGGATTTAGGAAAACTCAAAATCTTTTTCTGATATTAACAGTAAAGTGAAAAAAATGTTTAGTTATCATAATACCTAAAGGCTACACTTAATATTTTCTTTCTTTTAATTCCCTTGGTATTTGATAAGTTCCTCCAAGCTCATGGATGGTTACTAGTTTGAGGACAGTATCCTGACCATAAACTTCTATCCTAAACTATAATTTTGGACCAGATTCACATAAACTTAAATTACAAGCAACCAGTGGTCTAAGTTAAGTTTCAAATACACAAGCCACATTTTCCAAGGACCCCACCCTCACATCTCATCTCACCAACACTCATTTTGAGTATTCCCTTATTTTGGGAAACCCACATAGGACTCCTTACTCAAATGCCACCTGTACCTATTTATCTAAAGAAGCAAAGAGCCCCTCAGCAAAAAAACAAGTATGAAATAATTATTTTTGGATTTTTTAAAAAGGAGGGTAGTATTTTTTTTTTATTTAAATGAGGTTGATAGGGTAATCTCCTTAAAATATCTTACTTTGATGAAAATACAGGCCCTCTGACTCAACTCTGTGTTACATTTGTATGTCCTAAAAAGAATATGAAAACTAGATTAAAGCACAAAACTAAAACTGACAACACTTATTATCTATATTTTCTATTAATGACAGCCATAATAACCTTTTAAGTAGATTCCTTTACTGGTCCACAGATAATAAAAAAAGTGTCCAAGTACATGTGAATTTTAAGCTAAGAGTGTTTTCTAGATCTCCTCACAGGATCCTGTGAGATAGCCATTATATGGTGACAATAACATATAACAATTACAAAAGAGTTAAGTCCAAAACAGATTAAAGAATAAATTCACTGTAAATAATTCTGCTAAACAATTCTCTGATCTTAAACTCCGGCATCCATTCATATTCAATATCATTTCTTTAAAAAGACCGGATGATGAAATTGCTGAAAACAAGTTTAATATATAAAAATACACCAGTGACAGCTACTGAAAAATAATGGGGAACAAAATCCATTTACAAGCCTATCTTTTATAGCCTATAAATCTGCACATTCTGTATAAATAACCTAAGTATTATTTAATATACACACACACACACACACATATATATATATATATACAGTATTTAACCTTGTAAGAAATGTGCAAAACCTATATTAAAAGAACTATAAAATTACTGAGGAATATAAAAGACCTAAATAAAAACATACATATACCATATTCCTACATGAGAAGTCTCATCATTGTAAATATGTCAGCTGTCTCCAAATTAACCTATATATTTAAAGCATTTCCAATGAAAACATCAACAGAAATTTTGGGGGTACTTGAAAAACACATTAAATTTAAATTTAAAATTTCATTTTGGAAGGATAAATGCATCAGATTAGCTAAAATTCCAGAAAAGTTGCAAAATAAGACTAAGAAAAGGGTTCTTGCCTTTTCAGATAACAAAACACATTATAAAGATATAGTAATTAAAATAACTCTATATTGGTGAAGAAACAGAGAATTAGACCAATGAAATCATAAAGGACAAGATCAATACATATGATTTCGTAAAATTAAACTTCCACATGGCAATACGCTCTGCAACGTCAAAGGATAAATGATGATGTGGGAAAATGTTTATAACATAAATCAAAGGGTTAACATCCTTAAAATATAAAATGTTCTTACTAGTCAATCTTTTAAAAGTAACATAAACAATCCCAACATTAAAACAAAGGATATGAACATAAAATTGGATGTCTTTTAAACATAAGAGAAGATATTCATCTTCATTAAGGAAAGTAATATTAAAAGCAATTGAAACTTTTCTTAGACTGGCAAAGATTAAAAAGAATGATAAAATCCAATATTAGCAAGTGTATGGAGAAATGGACAGGCATATAATGACAGTGGAAGTATAAATTGTTACAGCTTTTTTAGAAGACAATTCGGCAGTTAACTATTGAAATGTTAAACCTATATACTTTTTTTTTAACTTTTCATTTTGAAATAATTTCAAACTTACAGGAAAGTTGTAAACACAATACAAAAGAGAACTCCAATAAAACCCCTACCCAGATTTACCAACTTTTAACATTTTCCTACATTTGTTCGTTCCATCCATCCATCCATCCATCCATCTATTTTCTAAACCTTTCTGAGTAAGTTGCATATATCATGTTCCTTTACCACTTAATACTTCCTAAGAACAAGGGTCTTCACTTACAACAATACTAAGTACAATTACCAAATTCAAGAAAGTTAACATTGATACAAAGCATAGTCTATATTGCAATTTTTTTCAGTTGTCTCAATAATGTCCTTATGGACATTTTCTCTTGCATAACAAAATCTAGTCCAAGATCATGTGTTGCATTTAATTGTGATTGTCTCTTCCGTTTCTCACTTTCTTAAATTGTGGTAATATAAATACAATGTAAAATTCCCCATTTCAACCACTTCCAAGCATACAATTCAGTGGCATTAATCACATTCATCATGTGATCCTACCATCACCACCATCCATTACTGAAACTTTTCAATCACTCCAGAGACCCTGCACCAATTATGTAATAACTTCTCATTCCCCCTTCTTCCACCCAACCCCACCTCAGGTAATCTGTCTCTGTGAATTGGTATATTATAGTTATTTCATATAAGTGGAATCATTTATATCTGTCCTTTTGTGTCAGGCTTATTTCAATCAATTATGATGTCTTCAAGGTTCATCCATATTATAGCATGTATAAGAACTTCATTCCTTTTTATGGACAAGTAATATTCCAATCTATACCACACTTTGTTTATCCATTCATCTGTCTATGGACACTTGGGTTGCTTCCATCTTTTGTCTATTGTGAATGATGCTACTATGAACACTGGTGTACAAATATCTGTTTGAGTTACTGCTTTCAATTCTTTTGGGTATATACATAGTAGTGGGGTATTGCAAGGTCATATGGTTAATTCTATGTTTAACTTTGTAGTGGATGTGAGGTAGTTATCTCATTATGGGTTTGATTTGTATTTCCCTAATGTCTAATGATATTGAGCACCTTTTCACGTGCTTATTGGAGAAATATCTACTCAAGTCCTTTGCCCATTTCTAAATTGTTTGGTCTTTTTGTTGTTGAGTTGGAGTTCTCTATATATTCCGTATATTAAACCCTTATCAGATACATAGTTTCCCAATATTATTTCCCATTCTGTAAGGTGTCTTTTCACTTGCTAATGTCCTCTGATGTGCAAAAGTTTTTTAATTTTGATGAAGTCCCATTTACCTATTTTGTTGGTGGTGGTGTTCATGCTTTTGGTGTAACGTGTAAGAGCTCACTGTCTAATGCAAGGTTCTGAAGATAATTCCCTATGCTTTCTTCTAGGAGTTTTACAGATTTTAGTTCTTATATATTTAGGCCATTGATCTATTTTGAGTTGATTTTTGTATATACTTTGAGGGAGGGGTCCAATTCCATTCTTTTGCATGTGGATACTCAGTTTTCCAGCACCATTTGTTGAAAAGACTGTCCTTTTCCCATTGAATAGACTTGGCACCCTTGTCATAAATCAAATGGCCAGGGAAATGTGGTAAATCTACATATTCTTTGTTTTTTTTTTTTTTTAAAGATTTATTTATTTTATTTATTTATCCCCCCCTTGCTGCTTGTGCTTGCTGTGTCCATTCGCTGGGTGTCTTCTCTGTGTCTGCTTATCTCCCCCTTGCTGTGAGGTCTTGCCGCATCAGCCCACGGCACCGCGCGAGCCGGCCTGCCCTCACAAGGAGGCGCCGGGAAGCGAACCCGGGGCCTCTCATATGGTAAACGGGTGCGCTATCCATTGCGCCACAGCCGCTTCCTGCCGTGAGGTTGCTGCATCAGCCCACCGCACC
>JAQZBX010075424.1:0-14600 GCA_029593785.1 Cabassous unicinctus
TGTTTCTGTTTTTGTCTTTTTAGTTGTTTTTAAACTCTCCTCCAACTCTCTCTCCCTTGGTTTTTCCTTTCAACTTGTAGAACTTCCTTTAGTGTTTCTTGAAGTGCCAGTTTCTTATTACATACTCTTTTAATTTCTGTTTATCTGTGAATATTTTGAACTCTCCATCATTTTTGAATGCCAGTTTTGATGGATAGAGAATTCATGGCTGGAGGTTTTTTGCTTTTAGTACTTTGACTATGTCATACCACTGTCTTCTTGCCTCCATGGTTTCAGATGAGAAATCAGCACTTAATCTTATTGTGCTTCCCTTGTATGTGATGGCTCTCTTTTCTCTTGCTGCCTTGAGTATTTTCTCTTTGTCTTGAGCATTGGACATTTTGACAAGTATATGTCTTGGAGTTGGCCTGTTGGAATTTATACTGTTTGGGGTGTGCTGTGTTTCCTGGATCTGCACATCCATCTCTCTGAATAGGGTTGGGAAGTTTTCAGCCATTATTTCCCTCAACACTCCTTCTGTTCCCTTTCCCTTCTCTTCTCCTTCTGGGATGCCCACAATGCATATATTTGTGAGTTTTGTGTTGTCAGTTAAATCCCTGAGTCCCTGCTTGATTTTTTCTATCTTTTTGTCTATCTGTTCTACTATCTGTTTGATTTCAAATGTATTGTCTTCCACATCACTAATTCTTTCTTCTGCCTGCTCAAATCTGCTGTTATGTGAATCCAGCATCTTTCTGATTTCTTGCATTGTGCCACTGATCACCATCATATCCGTTATGTTTTTGGGTATGTTTACAATTTCTTCAATATGTTCTCCCAGTATCTTTTTTATATCCTTAAACTCTCCTTTCACTTCATTAAGTTGGTCCATGATATTTGTTTGGAAAGCTCTGATTAGTTGTTCGATGTTCTGCATCTCTTCCTGGTTTTTAGTTTGTTCATCAGACTGGTCCTTGTCTTCTGTTTCTCAGTGTGGTTTTTAATTTTTTGTTACCCTCTAGTCATCATTTTATCTTGATGGGTTTATTCAGTAGATTAGCTTCTCTCTCTGCTCTAGAGTTTTATTTAGCTGGTGGTTCTGTGTGTGTGTTAAATTTTCTTTTTGACACTTTTTCTTCTTATTTTATTTCCTTGCTTCTTTCTATGTTCCCTTGAAGGCAAAAGATTAGGGCCAGAGGAATCAAATTATGTGAGAAAGGAAGAAGGATAATAGTAATACTGATAAAAGTTAGAAGAGGGGCCAAATAAGACTTATTGAAATGAATATTTAACTCACGTAGGCAGTGTAGAGTAATAGGGAAAAAAGTGGAGTACCTTAAATGGACTGGGAAACCAAATAGAGGAATATATACAGAATGATTTAGAAGGCTAGAATGATGAAGAGGGAGAAAAAGAGTGAAGAAAGGGCTGAAAGTAAAAAGCTAATATTAATTTTAAAAAGAAGAAAACAGAATAGATAGAATAGAAATTGATACCCCTAAGTTGTGGGATAATGAAAAAATGAGGTGTTTAAGAACTACAACAGAAAGCAGAAGGCAGAAATATGAAGGATAGGGAAGAGATAACTTGGGAGGCAAAATCAATACAGACAGAGAATGGGAAATCATTGAAGAAGCAGCACAGCAAAGAAGAGACAAGCTAGAAGCACCTAATTTTAAAAAAAGAGAGAGAGAGAAAGAAAGAAAAAAGAAGGGGGGGGGGAGGAAAGAGGAAAGAAAAGCAAGAGACAACAAATAAACAAAGAAAAACCAAACAACCACACAAGCAAGCAGTCAAACAAAGCTAAGGAGGAACAGTGTTACTTCTAGGGTCCTTGTGGAACCTCTCAGCCTGCTTGTGTTTATCAATTTCCCTGCAGGGTTCTATCTGCAGGTTTTGAGGCAGATTTTAGCTATTAAAGTAAATTAAAAGAAGAATTCATTTTTTAAAGTGACTGTCTTTATTTTTTTGCCTAAATAAGTGACCCAAAAGAAGTCCTCTTCTAGACCACCCCCTACACCAAGGGGACCCTAAATAGGCTCATGGAAACTAATCAAGCACTTCCCACTTCCTGGCCTCCCCAGGGGAGCTGAATCTCTGATGCTTGTCAGTGCAGAGTGATAAAATCGACTGACTCTGCCCCCTCTGGACCCAAGATTCAGTGTCACCGGGCTGCTGGATAAACCAGGCTTCCTCAGTAGATTCGCCTCTCCCCTCAGCCTGGCGCTGCTTCAAGCCGGCTTATCTGCTCCCCAAAGCTATGAGGGGGTTCAGGCAGCCAAATCCACCAAAGGTAAACCCCTCTCCACGTTCTGTCAGAACGCTCCCACTCTCGGAGAATGCTCCCTCACACCGAGAGCAGGAGTCATGGGTGTGGGAGTCACGACTCAAACCAGCCTTTTTCCCTGAGGGTGGGGCTCGTCTGTGTTAACCACCACAGGCAGGCTTAAAACTCACGAATCTCTACAGATTAGTCCACGCTGTCGATCTGCCTGCAGATAGATGTCCCAAGCTTTTCACTCCGTGTGCCCACAGCACAGACCCCCAGGCAGGACCCTGTCCACAATCGGCCATCCTCAGATAGCTAGTCAGCGAGTGCCCTCCTAAACCGATGCCATTTTCCTCCCCAGTCTCATTCTATTTTCTAATTATAAATTCCATGAGTTTATATAATATATTTAGTTCATAATAGCACAATCATACAGTTTTGTCCTTTTGTGTTTGGCTTGCTTCACTCAACATAATGTCCTCCATGTTCATCCATGTTGGAATATGATTCAAGGCTTCATTTCTTCTTACTGCTGCATAATATTCCATTATGTGTATACACCACAATTTTTTTATACATTTATCAGTTGATGGACACCTGAATTTTTTCTAACTTTTGGCCATTGTGAATAATGCCGCCATCAACATCAGTGTGCAGATGTCTGTTCATGTAACTGCTTTCAGTTCTTCTGGGTATATACTTAGTAATGGTATTGCTGGGTCGCATGGCAAGTCTATAGTTTACTTAGGAAGTTTCTTCAGGAACTGCCAAAGAGTACTTCACAGTGACTATAAAATTCTACATTCCCACCAACATTGAATAAGTTCTCCTATCTCTTCTGATCCTCTCCAACATTTTACAGTTTTCTGACTTTTTAATAGTGGCCACTCTAATAGGTTTAAAAGATATCTCATTGTAGTTTTGATTTGCATTTCACTAATTTCTAGTGATGTTGAACATTTTTTCATGTGTTACTTCGCCATTTGGATTTCTTATTTGTACAATTGTCTTTTTAAGCCTTTGGCCCTTTTTATTTTTGAGTTGTATGATCTTTTGATATTTCATGGATTTTAAACCCTTATCTGATATGTGATTGCCAAATATTTTCTCCCAATGAATTGGTTGCATTTTCAACTGTCTGACAAAGTCCTTTGAGGTCAAGCAACTCTTTATTTTTCAAAATTTTCTTCCATTCTTATTTTTCCTACTTATTCATTTAATAGTTACACATTAAACATCATCCAGTGTTTATACATTTTCCTCTGTTTCTATATAGTCATTGTTATCTTTTTAACAAATCAATTTTATTGATACATATTGATACACATACAATCCATTCAAAGTGTACAATCAATGGTATTTGCTATAATCACATACTTGTGTGTTCATCACTTCAATTATTATCAGAGCATTTTCATTATTTCAATAATAATAAACAAAAGAATAGACAAACAAACAAGAAAATTTTTCAACTCTCAATGTCTCTTATGTTTTCCCCAGTGTACATAGATGCCATTTCTGGGTATTATATCCTGTGTATAATTAATGGCTTTTAGTATAATCACAATGTTGTACATTCATCATCTCAAAACTTTTAGAACAATTTCATTACTCCATAAAGAAAGTCTCTGCACCCCTTACCATTCCTTCCTCAGACCTACTTAACAACTAATATTTTTTCATCTTTATAAATTGATGTATATTTATATTTTATATAAACGAAATGATACAATATGTTGTACTCTGTGTCTGGCCATCTTCACTTAATAAACTGTTTTTTTTTTTTTTGGTCTGATATTAAAATTTTGTGCTATTAACTTACATTTGTTCAGCTTCAAAGAAAAATGGTCTTATATATGCAATTCTACCCATATTCATATTTCACTTAATATATTTATATTTCATGTAATATATTTAGTTCATAATAAGGCAATCATAGAGTACTTGTCCTTTTGTGTCTGGCTTTCTTCACTCAACATAATGTCCTCAATGTTCATCCATGTTGTCATATGTTTCACGACTTCATTTCTTCTTACTGCTGCATAAAATTACATTGTGTGTATACTCCACAAATTGTTTATCCATTCATCAACTGATGTATACCTGGGTTGTTGCCAACTTTTGTCTATCATGAATAATGCTGCTAAGAATATTGGTGTGCAGATATCTATTCACGTTACTACTCTCAGTTCTTCTGGGAATATATCTAGTAATGATATTGCCAGATCCTGTGGCAAGTATCTATTCAGATTCCTAGGAACTGCCAAAGAGTTCACCACAGGGGCTGTACCATTCTACTTTCCCACCAACAGTGAATAAGCATTCCTATCTCTTCACATCCTTTCCAATGTTTACAGTTTTCAGACTTTTTAATAGCAGCCAGTCTAGTAGGTGTGAAATGATATCTCATTGTAAGTTTTGATTTGCATTTCCCTAATCACTAGTGATGTTGAACATTTTTTTCATGTGTTTCTTAGGCATTTGTTTTTCTTCTTTGGAAAATTGTCTTTTCAAGTGTTTTGCCCATTTTTTAATTGGATACTTTGACTTTTTTGTTGTTGAGTTTTATGATCTTCTCACATATCATGGATATTAAACCCCAATCAGGTATGTGATTGCCAAATATTTTCTCCCATTGAGTTGGCTGCCTTTTCACCCTTTTGATGAAGTCCTTTGAGGTGCAAAAGTGTTGACTTTTGTGGAGGTCCCATTTCTATGTTTTTCTTTTGTTACTCATGCTTTGGGCTTAAGGTTTAAGAAACTACCACCTACCACAATATGTTGAAGATGTTTTCCTACATTTTCTTCTAGGAGTTTTATGGTTGTTGTTTTGATATTTAGGTCCTTGATCCATTTTGAGTTAATTTTTGTATGAGGTGTGAGATAGGGGTCCTTCTTTCTTTCTTTTGAATATGGTTATTCAGTTCTCCCAGCACCATTTGTTGAATACATTGTTCTGGCCTCACTGGGTAGACTTAATAGCCTTGTAAAAATTGCTTGACTGTAGAGGTGAAGGTCAATTTCACAGTTCTACATTCATGTCTATTGGTTAGTATGTCTCTCCTTATGCCAGTATCATGCTGTTTTTACAACTAGAGTTAAGTAATATGCTTTACAGTCAGGAAGTGAGAGTCCTCCAACTTCAATCTTCTTTTTCAAGATATTTTTTTGGTGTTCAGGGGCCTTACCCTTCCAAATAAATTTGAAATTGGCTCTCTGATTTCTACAAAAAATGGCTGTAGGTATTTTTATTGGAATTGCATTGAGTCTGTAAATCTGTTTGGGAAGAATTGAGATCATTACAATATTTAGTCTTCCAATCCATGAACACAGAATGTCCTTCCATTTATTTAAGTCTTCTTCAGTTTCTTTTAGCAGTGTTCTGTAGTTTTCTGAATATAGGTCTTTTATGTCCTAGGTTAAGTTTATCCCTAAATATTTGATTGTCTTAGCTGCTATTATAAATGGAATATTTTTTCTGATTTCCTCATAAGATTGCACATCAGTAATGTAAAGGATCGCTGTTGATTTTTGTGTATTAACCTTGTATCCTGCCACTTTGCTGAACTTGTCTATTAATTCTAGTAGTTTTGTTGTGGATTTGTCAGGATTTACTAGATATAGGATCATGTCATCAGCAAATAGTGAAAGTTTTACTTCTTCTTTTCCTATCTAGGTGCCTTTTATTGCTTTGTCAAGCATAATTGTTCTAGCTAGAACTTCTACCACAATATTGAATAATGGTGACAGTGGACATCCTTGTCATATTCCTGATCTCAGTGGGAAAGCTTTCAGTCTTTCATCATTGAGTACAATGCCAGCTGTAGGTGTTTCATATATGCACTTTACCATATTGAGAAAACTTCCTTCTATTCCTATCTTTTAGGGTGTTATCAAGAAAGGGTGCTGTATTTTGTAAAATGGCTTCTCTGCATCAATTGAGAGGATCATGTGATTTTTCTTCTTCAATTTATCACTGTGATTTATTACACTAATTGAGTTTCCTGTGTTGAACCACCCTTGCATACCTGGGAAAAACCCACTTGATTGTGGTGTATAATGTGCTTTTGGATTCTGTTTGCAAGGATTTTGTTGAGGGCTTTTGCATGTATATTCATTAGAGATATAGGTCTGTAATTTTCTTTTATTGTAATATCTTTATCTGGTTTTGGTATTAGAGTGATGCTGACTTCATAGAATGAGTTTGGTAGCATTTTTTCCTGTTCAATTTTTTGAAAGAGCTTGAGCAAAATCAGTATTATTTCATCTTTGAATGATTGGTAGAAATCACTCGTAAAGCCATCTGGTCCCGGACTTTTCATCTTTGGGAGGTTTTTGATGACTGTTTCAATCTCTTCACTTGTAATTAGTTTGTTGAGGTCTTCTATTTCTTCTAAAATCTGTGCAGGTGGCTCACGTGTTTCCAGGAATTTGTCCATCTCATTTACATTTTCTAGTTTTTTGGCATACAGTTGTTCATAGTATCCACTTATGATCTCTCTTATTTCTATGGGGTCAATGGTAATGTACCCTCTCTCATTTCTTATATTATTTGTGTCTTTTCTCTTTTTTTCTTTGTCAGTCTTGCTAAGGGTTTGTCGATTTTATTGATCTTCTCAATGAACCAATTTTTGGTTTTGTTGGTTCTCCTGTTGTTTTTAATTTGTTTGTTTGTTCTCTACTTCATTTATTTCTTCTCTGATCTTTATTTCCTTCCTTCAGCTTGGTTTGGGATTGGTTTGCTCTTCATTATTTGTTCTTCCAGGAATGCAGTAAGATCATTAATTTTAGCTCTTTTTTTTAATGTAAGCATTGAGGGCTATAAATTTCCCTCTCCGCATGGCCTTTGAGGTGTCCTATAGGTTTTGCTATGTTGTTTTCTGTTTCATTTGTCTCAAAATATTTGTTGCATTCTCTTTCAATTTCTTCTTTGATCCACTGAGTGTTTAAAAATGTTGTATTTAATTTCCATATATTTATGAATTTTCCCTTTTTCTATCCATTATTATTTCCAGATTCATTCCGTTATGATTACAGAAAGTGTTTAGTATAATTTAAATCTTTTTAAATTTAATAAGACTTGTTTTGTGGCCCAACATATGGTCTATCTTGAAGAAGGATCCATGAGCACTTGAAAAGAAACTATATCCTGCTGTTCTGGGGTGCAATGCTCTATAGATGTCTGTTAGATCTAGTTCATTTATCATATTATTCAAGTTCTGTTTCTTTATTTATCCTCTGTCCAGATAATCTACCCAATACTGAGAGTGGTGAATTGAAGTCTCCCACTATTATTGAAGGGATATCTATTTCTCCATTCTGCTTTGCCAGAAGTTCTTGGAGAACTGAGGTTAGGTGTGAATAGTTATTTCTTCTTGGTAAATTTCCCCTTTTATTAATATATAGTGACCTACTTCATCTCTTATAACAGTTTTGCATTTAAAACCTATTTTGTCCAATATTAGTACTGCTACTCCAGCTCTTTTTTGGTTCCTATTTCATGGAATATCTGTTTCCAACCCTTCACTTTTAACCTCATTGTGCCTTTACATCTGAGTTGAGTCTCTTGTAAACAACATATAGATGGCTTATATTTTTTAAGCTATTCTGTCAGTCTGTGTCTTTTGATTGGGGAGTTTAAGCCATTAACATTCAATGTTATAAATCTAAAGGCATTACTTACGTCATCCACTTTGACCTTTGGCTTTCCATTGTCATATCCTACTATAGTCTATCTTTTTACCCTTTCCAATCTTTTTCATTTCAACACTCTTCTCCAAGTCTCTTCACCCTTGATTTTTCCTTTCAGGCTGGAGCAATCTCTTTAATATCTCTTGTAATCTCTTGTAATTCTGATCTTTTGGAAACATATTCTATCAGTTTTTGTCTGTGAAGATTTTGAGCTCCCCTTCATTTTTGAAAGAGAGCTTTGCCAGATACATAATTCTTGCCTGGCAGCTTTTCTCTTTTAATACCTTAAATATATCATTCCACTTCCTTCTCTCTTCCATGGTTTCTGATGAGAAGTCGGCACTTAATCTTATCGAGTTTCCCTTTTATATGATGCTTTGCTTTTCTCTTGCTGCTTTCAAAATCTTTTCTATCACTGATATTTGTCATTCTGAATAGTAGTTGTCTCGGTATAGGTCTGTTCATGTTTATTCTGTTTGTGGCTCATGGTCCTTCTTGGGTATTAATATTTATGTCTTTCATAAGGGTACGGAAGTTTTCAGTCATTATTTCCTCAAATATTCTTTCTGCCCCTTTGCCATTTTCTTCTCCTTCTGGGATGCTGATAATGCATATGGTTTTTGCATTTTGCGTTGTCATTCAATTCCCTGATACCCTGTTCCATTTTTTCCATTCCCTTTCTGTTCTCCTTTCTTTTTCAACTCAGATGTTTTGTGTTCAAAGTGACTAATTCTGTCTTCAAGCAATTCAAATCTGCTCTTATGTGCCTCCAATGTATTTTTAATCTCATCCATCAGATCTTTCATTACCATAAGTTCTGTTACTTTTCTTTGAAGCTTTTCAAATTGTTCTTTATGCTTACCCAGTGTCCTCTAAATATCCTTTATATCTTTAGTCATATTTTCTTTCAATTCTTTAAAATGATTAAGAAGAGTTGATTACCAGTGATTAATTTCTTAAATACTGAATCTCTTCAGGATATTTGGTTTGTTCTTTTGGCTGGGCCATCTCTTCCTGTTTCCTAGTATGGCTTGTAATATTTTCTTCTGTCTAGGCATCTGATATGCTAATGAATTTACTCTGATGGTCAATTTCTTTCTCTTGACTATTTTTATTTTTTTTTCCACAGCTCTTTGATACTTGGTTCAACTTATCCTAAGTCTTTAAAATTGCCCAGCTTAAGTTACCAAAACCATCCCAGGGACTCACTAATGTGGTGCAGACTTTCTCACAAGGATGGGGTAAAAAGAGTTCTAAAAGCAGTTTCTGTCCATTTAATTTCCAGACTGGCTAGCAGATGGCGGTCATTAGCGCACCTTTCCATGGAGGTGTATCTCTCTCTGTTTTCCTTTGCTTTCCTCTGGACAGAGCTGAGATTCAAAGTTGAGTCTGCTGGGCAAATTCACTGAAGAAAAGTCCCCCAACTCTACCTCTTTTTTGCTTTGTAACAGCTCAGAAGGAAGAAGATGTTTGCTCCCCTTTAGGTCAGCTGAAATGAGCCAGGAGTTTTAACCCTGCTGAATATCTCAGGGGTGGGGGAGGGTAGCCCTTTCCAGCAGCTGAGAGGTTTAGTAAATCACAGTTTGTTGTTCTGTCTTCTTTGTCTCTCTGTCCCTCACCCTCCTGGGAGTTGTGATAGACTGTACTGGTCTGCTGACCCCCAAAGCAGGTCCCTTGGGGAGCCTTTGGCTCTTTCTCCATTGTTTTTGTGAGAGCTGAAACTTATATGCTGAATTTGATACCATGTTCCCACAATTCTGTCAAGTTACTTTAATGGCTGCATAGTCTTCCATTTTGATTTATGGTAAGTAACTTAAAGACTTCTTTATTGCATGATATTTCAGATCAATCATTTTTTGTTGTTAGGGAAATTGCAAGGTGTTAATAACAGGGTGGTATATAGGACTCCTGTATTTTATGCAAGAATGTCCTATAAATTGTTTTATTAAATTAATCCATCCTATTTAGTATGTAGTTCTTTAGATGGTAATCTCACTGCAAAAGACATGACAGCTAGATGTTTATAATTCGATTGTGACACCATGTATAAGGGCTAAATGTCTGCAGTAAAGTAACTTATGTAGATGTTCTTTAGTAGTTACCAATTTAATCATATATTTAAAGAAACAGGGCTTATAGAGTGATTATGGAAATAATGAAGTCATTTGGAATCTCCCTTACTTTTATAAACCTTTCAAGAATGACTTCTTATAAAGCCAAATTATTCATTTTTTGTTTCTATCAGCTTCATGATCTTACTATAAATCTTGGCACCTCATACCAAAAGTGGTACAAAAACAGTTGTAAGCCTCTCCCAATGGACATTGTATTGCAGAAAAAAAGGGTATATGTCACTAATTACAAAGAGAGCTGGAATTTTTTTGTCAGTAAAATGATGCCTGCCTTCATATATCCCTAAGAAAATCCTGGGACTATTTGGATCATCAGTTTCCCCAATCAGCAACAAAGTTTTTTTTATTAATAAAGCAGAAAAATGGACACATTTATTATTGCAAGATGCAAACAGTTATCACTCCATATGAAGTACAGAACATTAACAGTTCTAAAGCAATTAAAAAAAACAAAGTTGTAGTTAAAAATGTCCCCACAATGAAAACTCCAGGCCCAAATGGCTTCAGGGATGAATTCTACTGAATGTTAAAGAAGAAATAATACCACTTCTACTTCTACACAAAATCTTCCACAATATAGAAAAGCAAGCCACATGTGCAAACTCATAAGGCCAGTATTACCATAATGCCAAAAACTAAACAAAGATATTACAAGGAAAAAAACAACAACTAAAGATGAATATTCTTCATTAACATGGCCATAGAACTCCTTACCAAAATGTAAGCAAACCAAACCTAGGAATATATTAAAAACATAGTACATCTTGACCTTGGAATGTAAAGTTGTTTTAACATTTGAAAATCACTAAAAATAATTCACTATATTAACTGACTAAAAAAAGAAAAACCATATGATCATCTCAACAGATGCAAAAAACATCAGTTACATTTTAAGATTTACTACAATTTTGTTAACTTCTGATTTGGGAACTTTAATTTTATTTGTCTAGATGAGACTTTTTAAATTTTTATTTCTAAAGAAGCTTTAGGTTACATAAATATTACATCAAAAATACAGGAATTCCCATATACCCCACACCTTCCCTCTCCCCCCTTTCCCCCATTAACAACATCTTTCAATTATTTGGTACATTTGTTATAATTGATGAACACATATTGAAGCACTGCTACAAACCACTGTCTATAATTTACATTATAGTTTACACTTTGGAGCACTCAATTTTACAGGTTTTGAGAAAATGTATAAAGGCCTTTATCCATCATTACAATGTCATGCAGGACAATTTCAATGTCCCAAAAATGTCCCATGTTACACCTATTCTTTCCTCTCTCTCCCCTCAGAACCTCTGGTGGCCATTGTCTTTGTATCAATGACAAGAGTTCTTCCATTGTTAGAATAATAGGTCTGTTTTAGTCCATAGTAACATTTCCCCTATATTTATTCATTCTTCAATCTTGAGGATTTGGGGATGGTGATGCCCACTATGTTTGATTGAGAGGGGGCTTGTGTATATACTCTGATTTTTGGGATTGGTGTTGTCCACTATTATGCTTGTTAGTTGTACTGGATGAGTCCAATGAATTTGAGTAGGTATTGCTACTCTGCTGAGATTCAGGGCTCAACTAGCACAAGAGCAGACTGAAGATTGAAATCTTTGGGACAGATATTTAATGAGTATAGTGCTCATTATAAGTTTAAATAAAAGGGACAGAAGAGTCATGTGTAGGCAACTTATAAATGAGTCTAACTCTGTTACATCGGACAGCATATATTCTAAAGTAAGGCCCACTGACAGGCTGCCAAATTCCTGAGATTGTCTGCCCTGCCTATAGTGTCTAGATATCTATAGTACTCTCAGGAGCCCCACTGTTTGAGGCAATGTTTACTGTGGCAGTCATTAAGATCTTGCTGAGACATGCAAATGTGTAACCAATGGAATGAACTCCCTCTCACTTTGAAATCTCTTAGCCATAAAAATTCATTTGTACTTAATATTTCCCCCTTTTGGTTAAGGTCTTTTCCCAAAAGCATCACTAGTTGGCACATGGTAATAATCCCTTGGTGCCAGGGAGGCTCATCCCAGGAGCCATGTCCCACACTGGGGGGAGGTAGTGCATTTATATGCTGAGTTGGCTTAGTAAGAGGCCACAATTCAGAAGCAAGGAGGCTTTCTGAGGTAACTCTTAGGCAATATATATTACTAGGTGTGATGGTTAGGCTAATGTGCAACTCAGCCAGGTAATTGTCCAAGTTGTTTGGTCAAGCAAGCCCTGTGCTAATTGTAATACAAGGACATTTATGGACTTTAGTTACCAGTGAGCTTAATGCATAGATACCTGATTACATCTACATCAGCCAGGAAGATTGCCGTCAGCAATGATTGACACTTTATCCAGTCAGTTGAATGCCTTATAAGGGGAAGTGATTTCAGCATTCAAAGAGAATTTCCCAGCTCATCTTTGGACAGTTAGCGTCTCCCTGAAACTCATCAAGGACCTTCATTGGACTTTCATCAGAGCCCCTGGTTTGCAGCCTGTCTGCGGAACCTGGACTCTTGCATCCCCATCATCACATGAAAGACTAATAAAATCTCGTACTATTGACAGATATCTCCTGTTGATTCTGTTTCCCTAGAGAAGCCTAACACACTAGGCTAAGATTCAATTTCACAAGAAAAAGGTTCATAAGTACAACCATGAATAACAAGGCCTGGTGTAATGGTCTGTCCTATTTCACAAGGCACTGCCCATGTCCTTGGGGGATTCTTGTCTCTTTATTAGATAATGTGGCAGGACTTTCCAGGATCAGAATTCAATATTCTTTTGGTTATTGTGTGGATCTCCACCCACTGAGACAATGCTCTGGGAACCCTTGAAAATATTCATATGACACAGAGGCATACCCAAGTACACTCCTCCCCATATATCCCCCCATCACTGACACCCCACACCAGTGGTCCTCCCCTGCCACAGTTGTGACAATTCTGTGACTCAAAACCTCCCTATAAAGTAAAAAAAATAAAAAGAAATATAAGAAAATAAAGTATTAGAATTAATAATAAAAAATAACAAATAAAATAAAAAATAAGAAACAAAAAATAAAAGAATAAAATAAAATAAAATAAAATAATAAAATAAAATTTTGGGGTGTCTTTCATCACCATAAGATCTGTTGTCTTTTATGTACAGTGACAGTTTCTTTCGCATATTCCCCCCGTGTATTTTTTTTTTCTTTATCTTCAAAGAAGCTTTAGGTTACAGAAAAGTCACATAGAAAATACAGGGGATTCCCCTATACCCAACCTCATGCCCCTCTCCCACTGTCCTTTATTAATATAATTTTACATGTGTATGCTACATTTGTTACAATTAATTAACCAATATTAAAGCATTGCTATTAACCATGGTCAAAGGTTTACATTATGGTTTACATTTTGCACCATAACTCTTATAGGTTTTGACAAAATTTAAAACGGCTTATATCCATCATTGTAAGATCATGCAGAACAATTCCAATGACCTAAAAATGCCTTTCCCTTTCCCTTCAGAAACTATTATAACCAATAAGTTTCAATTTTTGAAGAATAACGTTCATAGTCACATGTATTGAGGGCTTGACAAATTGGTCTGTTATCTTTTATTAGGCATAGCCTATGTTCTCAAGAGATTCTTGCCCCTCTAATTGAGACCATAGCAGGACTCCCCCAAATGGGACTTGAATACTTTCTTTTTTATTTTGTGGGTCTCCACCCACTGAGATAACACACTATGACAAGATGAACATTTTTATATTTCATAGATGCAGGCCCCAGGTATGCCCTATCTCACATATAACCCCCATTCCCGATACCCTTCACCAGTAACCCTCCCCTGCATTATTTGACAAAGGAACATTCCCACCATTGTATTTTTAACCACAGATCCACAAATCCCCAAAATTCACCTTGTTTCTTCCTCTACCCCTCTCCCTGGCTCCATGAATAGCCCAATTCAACCATCCCGCACCTTACTGCCCCGCACATTTCAGTACTTGTGACACCCCAATATCTTTGCATCAACATCACCCCGATCTACTGCCCAAGCACCCCATTCACCTTATTGTAGGTTTTGCCCATAGTTAGCATCAGCTCACCATATAATCCTCCCTTTCTGTCTCCTGATAACCTACCTTCCAGACTTAGCTATGCTCAATTTGATTAAGTCATATCAGTGAGGCCATGTAATATTTGTCCTTCAGTGACTAGCTTACTTCACTCTACATAAGATCTTCAAGAATGTTCCCTGTTGTCCCATGTGTTAATATTGCATTCCTTCTTACAGCTGAAAAATATTCCATTGTATGTATATACCACAATTTGCTTATCCATTCATCTGTTTATGAACACTTTGGTTACTTCCAACTCTTTTGGCAACAGTGAATAATGCTTCTATGAACATTGTTGTGCATATATCTCTTCAAGAAAAATCAGTAATTTCCTTGAAATGAATGAAAATGAAAATAAACATTTTAAAACATATAGGATGCAGCAAAAGCAGTGCTGAGAGGGAAAATTATAACCATAAATGCC
>JAQZBX010075425.1:0-14581 GCA_029593785.1 Cabassous unicinctus
TTTTTTTTTCAGGGACACTTCTTTCCAGAGATTTCCCAAACAGGGTCTGTGTGGAGGGTGCCTCTGCAAGAGCCTGACTGAAAATGCTTAGGCTGGACTAGACTGGAGTGGGAGTAACAAACCCCCTGGTTCTGATTGTCCAACTTTTCACATCAGATCAGTGGTGAGCCAGGGAAGCATTTGCTAGGCTATGTCTGCACGATGGATAAATCCTAAAAGGGGGGGAGAGGAGGAGGGAGAGGAAGGAGGGAGGGAGGGAGGGGAGAAGAAGGAAAGATAAAACCAGAGAGAAGCGATTTCCTTCCAGCTCAACACGCACCGCAGGCTGAGCAGAATGCCAGCAGGAAAGTAGCAAAGCTTGACGAGGAACTATGAGGGCTAATGGTTGCTGAGAGGCAGCAGCGGGAATGGGTCTACTAATTATTCTGCTTATTTTTGAACAGCCATGTCAGTATACTCTTGGTGTTCATAGACTGAAAAATAGATATTGAGCCATAATTTAATAATAATTAAACAGCTGCAGTGAAACATAAAGTTTGTTGAAAAGAGAAATGGAAATTCCCCCACCAGGAATTTCCACTGCTCAAGTTTTCCAGGCTGTCATCCAGGTCAGGCTCTCAGTCTGAGCTTGGCCGGCAGGGAGGCCTCGTCCACCTGGAAACTTGTGTGTCCCCGAAACGATCGGTCACCCCTGTGTGCTGGCTCCCCTGGGCCTCAGCTGCACTGAAGCTGCCGGATTCCTGGCTGCAGGTTCCAGCCTGAGAGAAGGGAAAGCAGAGGGGCACGCGGTGCTCACAGGCTCCCTTGCCCATGCCAGGGCATGTCCACTCTCCCTGCCCTTCCAGCTGCCCTGGCCCCCTTGCAGATGGCCTTGCGGGGCCAGCCTGGCCTCGTTCGGGTTTTCTTGCGGGCAACTTCCTGACTTGGAAGCTATGAATCCATTCAGTCAATATTTGAGCCTTCCCTACCTCCAGCTGCTGGGCTGGGCAGCCAGGTGCTCAGTGGAGAACAGAGCGGGGAATGGTGCTTCCCCTCAAGGGGGGAGAGAGAACCAGGCCAGTACAACTGCACCTTCAGGTTCAGGAAGGTACCAGCTGTGCTGAGCGCCGTCTGAGCAAGTCACGCTGAGCCTCTAGAATATGTGAGCTTCTCTGCGGAAGGCTGCTCCTGATTCTAGGGACCAGCAGCACCACCTCGGCTAAGGGAACAGTGTTCCAGTAGAGGGAACAGCATATGCCAAGATCTGTGGCAGGAAAGGGTATGACAGGAAGGACTGCAGAAAGTCTTGGTGGCTGGTGTGGGTATTGGGCTGGGGGGAGCTTGGAGAAATATGAGGTTGAAGAGGCAGGGGAGGACAAGGTCCTTCCAGAGGCCATTCGATGTAGCGATATGGGGGTCTGCACGTGTGGCCAGGGCCCAGCGTGGGGAGCGCCCCCCAGGACTGATCCCTGCAACCGTAAGCCTGCCCAAGCACCCCTCCTCTCCCTGCACCCCACAGCCCACTCTGGTGGGAGGCCTTCCTGCCCCTCCCACAACGCTGACGTGTCCCGTTCAGGGAACGCGTCTCAGGAACATTCCTGTTTTTCAGAACCACGTTTAAGGAGTTTGCGGAGAGATATGGCCGTGATCAGAGGTTTCGACTTGTGCAAAAACGGAAGGACCAGGAACAGTTTTTCAACCAATTCATACTTATTCTCAAGAAAAGGGACAAGGAGAACAGACTGAGACTACGGAAAATGAGATGAGTGCGTGGACATGGCGACACGCCGCGCGGGCCAGTGCTGCGACCACCAGAGCGAGGACGGCGCAAAGGACGGCAGCTCCTGGGCGAAGCCTCGGGCCCCAGCCCGCCCGGCGGAGCTGATGTGGGGGCGCCGCGGGGTCCTGACTGTTTCATATTGAAGCTCTCTCTTTTGTACGACGTTCAGAGTTTGACACATTTCTAATTGCCATGATAGTCAATCCTTTAACTGCTTTAATTATGCAAATTACTTGTAATATATACAAATTATAACTCCACTGCAGGTTTGTAACGAAGCAGACACCGACTCCATCTATAACCATCTCAAGGCGTTCTCATCATTTAGGCCAATTATCTGAAACTTTTCTGAAAAATCTTTGTGAGTTACTTCAATTCTGCAGGAGTTCAGTGGTTTTGAGGAATTCCTCCTCTGGGGTCCCGCGGCCTCGTCTCGGTCTAGTTTTCTGTGTAGCTGTCGTAGGGTCTTCTTCGTTCATCGTCGTGACGCCATAGACCACTTGGAGATGTGGAGAGACGGCGGCCTCGGTCTTCCGAGAGGGCTGCCGGGGCCGGAGGAGGGAGCCGCCCTTCTGTCAGGAGTCCTGTTGAAAGAAAGAATTATTTTGTACAAAATCATCCTATTAATACTTGAGTTATTTTTATTGTATGCCCAGAGTTTGCATGAGATTTTTCTCATCATCTTTGTATTAAAAAAAATTTAAATTTTTTAAATTAATAAATATTTTAAACCAGTGTTTTTGTGTGTGGCTAAGATTTCCAACACCACCTTCAGTGATAAAAAGTATACTTTAACTAGACAGTCATTTTGAAAGATTCAGTTAAAAAAATATTGAAGGTAAAAGCTGTGCAAATACTATTCAAACAAGTCTCACTTTTCATCTTATCAGCCCAAGAATAGAGCAGTGCTTGATAAAGCTTCAGATTATCTAGTGCATTCTATAAATTATTGGTCACCCATTTACTTGCTTCCAGATTGAGCAAGCCCTCGTTCAGACGCGAGGCGTTCGTTGTGACGCGGCCGCCGCGCCCACCTTCACCTGAATCAGTGCCCACGGTGGCCTCGGCCTCGCGGGTTCCCATGTAAGTGGGAAGGTGGGAGTCACGCTTCCTCGAGACACGAGATGCGCCTCGGTCTCCACCCGCCGCTGCTGACAAATCACCTTCTCTGAAGCGTTTCTTCGGCTGCCAATGCCATTCTATTGGTTGGTTGTTTGCTTGCTCTGTTTTGTTTTTTCAAAGTCTGTTTAAGAAGCGATTTTTCCTCATGATATTTGTTAAATTGGTAGGGAACGTATTACCTAAAACCCTCGATTCCATTAGAAAATAATTGCAATTTTATGAGGAAATTCAGAAAATCATAGATCCAGAGAAAGTCGCACTATCACTCAAACCAGACGGGAACAAGGCAAGCAGCCTGGCGCCAGCCTCACTGGGGTGGATGCGCTCCCCCTGTGCCTCTGGTCTCCCCCAGCTCGGAGGCTGCCCGCTCCCCTGGGCTCCCTTGTTCTCCGGCATCCACCTGGGCCCGGCAGTGGGAGCACTGGAGGAGACAGAGTGGAAGGAGGTGGGGATGTGTGTCCATCTAGCTCCTTCTGGGCCGTGCCTCGGCGTGGCTCAGCCGTCTACCCTGGCCCCCATCTCCTTCGGGGCAGCCCTCTCTAAAACCCTCGGCTCTATGTAGCTACAGCCCCCTCTTACGCCCTCCTCAGGCCAGGAGTGGTAACAGCACGTGCTCCCACTGGCCCCAGGTCCTTCACCTGTCCTGCTGACTTCCCTGAATCTGGCGCACTCCTTTGCAAATAGCCCTTTGATTAAATTGCTTCGAGTGTCCATCTCTGATTATGCTGTTTCTTCTCACGCATCTGTAATTGGTACCAGAGGAGACTGCAGAAAAGAGCACTAGAAAGTCGGCTCTGAGAATGAATGAGTGCTTAGCAGGGGGCAGGGGGCCCTTGTGGTCTGCGGCCTGGGAAGGCACCACAAGTATTTGAATAATCCCTGGGGGTGACATGAAGGGGGTACAGGAGGAGGCCAGAGGGATGGGGATCCAGCCACTTAGTTAACATGGTGACAAGAACTAGCTCATTTCAACTGTCCTGGAGTGCCTCACAGAAAGCAGGACCAGGGGTGCTCAACTCAGTGCAACGGAAGAACATCTGAGAGAGTATGGGGTGACAATAAAGCAATTCAATCGTTTGTTTACTTAGAGGACCAAGATGGCGGAGTTCAAGCCCAAGGCCCGAGCGAGAATTGCAGAGTTGCAATATCAATTATATTAAATACGTCGGATTTCTTTCACTAGATCTCTTTTGCTAACATAAGTAGACTGGGGAGGGCTTGGGGGAATGGGACCCTTAGACACGGGGTGGGGATATTTGGCCAGGGAAGATGAGGCTGAGGATTTTGAAGACCCCAAAGCTCCTGAAACTTTCTTGCTGGCGAAATCAGACCCACCCCACCCCCACCTCCTACCCCCATGCCCTGCACCTTTGGTCAAATTAACCTCCTAGCATAAAAAAACCCCATTACTTCACCTGGTGCAGGGCCAGCCTTGGCTTTCTCTGTCCAGGCTATGCTAGGGTCTAATCCTTATTATGAAGTGAACTAAATGGGTATGTGGCAGGAATGACCACCCCTGTATCTCTCAAGTTCTTGATAGTGGAACTAATCTCCTGAACTTCCTGAGGTGTGCCATCACTTTGAGTTTATCCTCTGCACAGTAGCTGGGATTTCTCGCAGAATGACTCATCCATCTCCATGGTTTCCCACATAAAGTCTTCTTTTACCAAGGAAATCATTTCAAGGGAAAGCAGTTCCAGTCACAGGCTCGTGCCCACCCAATTCACTAGTATTAATATGTGCCCCATCACTTGCAGGTGGATTGATAAAATGCCGGAACGGCCTGCTGAAGGCTTAGCTCCTGTGCCGCCTGAGAGCCAACATCCCGTGACATGCGGGGCTGACCTACAGGATATGCTACATGCCCAAACCAGCCAGAGTCGTAGTGCGTGGCTTCACGCACCAGTGTGGAGGCGGGAGGGGCCTCTCTGTTTCCTTTAATAACCCTCTTAAGGAAAGGTGACCTCCACCCACAAGCCTGGACTTAGTGAGCTTGGGGGCCTGGATTCCAACACTCCAAGGACAGAATCCGCTGAAGAACACATGGTGGCTCTCTTCAGCTGGGGCACTGGTTGATTCTCGCTGCTGAGACACTGCTGGCCACGAAACACACGTAGAGAAAGTGGGGTCACTATGGCTGGGGCGATTTGCTCCAATTGTCAAGGGCGGGTGGCATCGGGGCCCTGTGGCGGGGGTAAGGAGGTCACTGCTGGGGCCTGGATGGCTGACTGGGTGTGCTCAGCATCATTCTCCTCTCTTAGCACAGCCAGCGGGAAGAGGCAACACCACACAGCTCCGAAGGCTCAGGGCCGTGGGAAAGACGGTCTAGCCACCCACCACGTGGCTGGTGGATGCTGTGCTGGTCATCCTAGCACTCAGGAGGGTCTCTAGAATTAGGAGCTGGAGCAGTTACACCCCTTCTTTTCCCCAGTTACCTCATTTGGTCCATGGCTACAACTTTGGGTTTCAGATGGGAAACTGCCTGCATTAGCCTCACCTCACAAAATCTGGCAACCGATTTGATTGGCTCCCATGTTGGGACCCTAAGTTTTGCCTTTGCCAAAGACAGTGTGGGCCTTGGGGGCCAGAGGGGTGGACTGTCTCCATGGCTGCTGATTGCCCCAGGCTCGCTCCCCCTCCAGGTAGTCTCTCCCACACATGGCGACTCTCAGGCTTCCCTGCCTGCTGGCTCTGCAATGGCATCTTTCCTTTTCCCAAAGCCAGAGCCCGAGACAGGCAGCCTCTCCCCAGCTCCCTTTCCTGCGCCTTCAGGCCCAGGGCTGGGAGTTCTCCTGCATTTCCCGTAACTGCTCAGATGTTTGCACTGATCCCTCTGCCGAGCTCTCGCCTGCCCCTCATCGAGGAGGCCGTCTGAGTGCCTCAGCACTGGGTCCAAATAATCACCATGACCAACATCACACTCAAATCAGTTACTGAAGACTCACAAACATGTGGAATTATACCAGAAGCAATATTAGCAGGAGAACCTGAGTGACAACCCAATCTAGACTTTGTGCTGAAGGAATTGTGAGAAACACCTATAGTCTTTGTGTTTAGAAATACATAAGTTCTACTTCTTATACGAATACTTCCAGGTACTTGGTTTTTCATCCAAATGTTTAAGAACTTCGGTTTTAGTTCACATAGTCATGATTATGAATTTAACAAAATTAAATTAGTTGACTTTGAATATGTTTATGTAGAGAAAAATATTTTTATTTATACATACATTATTTCTACCCATTTATCTATCCATCATCTATCTATCTATCTATCTAATCTCTATCAAATCTCTGTATCAGACAACATCTTGTTGAGATAAAGGGCCAATTCAGGTGTAATTAGGAAAGCTCTTGGGGAGAAAAATGAACTTCTAAACTGGTTTATATGTCTATGTGTAAGAGATTTCAAATATTTGTGACCTTTGAGGACAGCAGAAATTAACTTTCAGTCTTTTGTATGTATTTGGGATTTTGTTGAGGTACAATAGACCATGTGAGATTTTTAAAGCAACATTTCAAATAATTTGTGTATCTCTCACTTCCCTTCTAAACATTTGCATAACTTGGATTAACTCAGCAGTAAACTCTCAGCTGACTCCCAAGTACAATTCAGCAGGAATCTAAATAGCTAAATAGCAGAGCTTGTCAATCAGATAGCCGTCAGTGTGTTGTGAAGAGGGTCAGGTCTCCAGCCCTTGACCATTGGGCTTGAAGCTCCTTTGATGCCCAGAGGCCAATGCCTCGCAGCACGTCTGGTCCCACCCCCACCCTCCAGGGCACAGGCCACCACCCTCTTCCTTCCCGTCTCTCCCCCCAGGCGTCTTCCAGCTGGAACCCTTCTCTCTGGCTCTGGCCCCACCCCCTGCCCCCCTCACACTGCCGGCACATGCACACACCTGGGCCTCGGCTCCTGAGTCCCCTGCCCGCATGCTGCTTCTTCCTCTCTGCCTGACAGTTTCCAAGCGCTTACTGAGGATGCCAAGTCTGGAGCTCCCTCACCTGTTAGAGCTTGCTGCCCAGGGAAACGACCCCAGAGAACTCGGCCCCTGGGACCTCATGAGCATGCCTCCACCCTACAGGGAGGGCCTCAGAACGGGGGGGCCGGGGGTCTGTGAGCCAGCAGTGGTCAGAATGGAGAATTGTGAGGCGTTTGCTGACTTGAATATATATGAACAATTAACTAGGTGGATTCAGGACCAATTCATTCTCTGAGGACAGTTATAACATATTTCTTAACCTTGATTTGCTAAATGTTTATTTTCTTGTTCATTGTTCTTTGTTTTTACTGTTTACTTTCTTGTCATTATTTCATACAAATCATCTGCTTCAAACAATTCGTTAACAAGGCTCAGAGAAAATGTGTCCATTTGTCTTTTGTCCAAATGCTTAAATTTTGCTGTGTTTACTTTTTCTCCGCAAGGTGATTACAGTGTGAACCAGGCTGAAGGCATCTGGTCACCCGTACAAGCGCTATTAGCGTAATGGAGAGAAGAGAGGGGTTTAGACCACTGCTGAGAGGACGGGCTTGAGGCAGAGGGAGCGGCGCTGAGAAGAAATGTTAGGGATTTTTGTCACGGGATATGATCCCTCCTTGCCTCTATTTTCCTTTACTTTTCTATAAAATTATTGCCTATGCTAAAAAAAATTGTGACCGCCAAAATAATGCATGTCCACCGTGGAAAAGTGGGGGTGCTGCAGGCATGAGGTAAGGGGCGTCAGGGTCCATGGCAGATTGAATTTTCCAAAAATGGCCACACTGCCGCGTGTATGTGTGAGTGTGAATGTGTCGCCACTCACGTGCTCCCTCCCCTGTGCCTGGCACTCCTGCCACCTGGCGAGGTTTAGGACCCTCCCCTGCCTCCGGGCGGGGGCTCGCGACTCCAGCAGAGCAGGACAGAAGCGAGGCCGCATGGCGTCCCAGGCCCCGCCCGGAAAGGACCAGGCTCTCCCCGGCTCTTCCTCTCTGCCAACACCCTCCCTTGGCAGCCGCCACGTTGTGAGGAAGCCCGGGCCGCGTGCAAGGCCACATGCAGGTGTCCCCCAGCCAGCACCTACTGCCAGCGTGGCCTGAGGGAGGGCACGAGCCTGCCGCCCACCCCCGCCCCCAGCCTTCGAGAGGCACCTGCTGACAACAAGGGGGCAGAGACCAGCTTCCCCGCCCAGCCCTGCCTAAAGTGCAGATTCAGGAGCAGACAGAGGTGTCCTTGCTTGAAGACACGAGGTCGCAGGGCCATTGGTTATGCAGTAACTGCAAATAACGGCTACTTCCAGATGACGGTGACACTTTACTGACAAACAATCACATATCAGTCACGACAGCTCATTTACCTCGTGCGTCCTCCACCCCGTGGAGCTGAGTGCTTGTGGATCGTAGCCTCGTTTAGCCGTCTCAACTCTTCTATGAGTTATGGCTTATCCTCACCTCACAGAAGAGCTCTCTGTTCAGCACGTGGATGCAACTTGCCCAAAGTCACCCAGAGGCAGTGGCCCAGCGGGAGCTGCGCGCGAGCCTGGCTGACCCCGCAGTCCACGCCGCCACGTGTGCTCCACGGCCCTTTCATTGGAAGTGGCGCTTCTTTCCCCCCCTCCCTGTTCACCACCGACGGAGACCCTCCGGCTGGCTGGTGGATCTGCACTCTGGGAGGGGTGGCTGGGGGCAGGCAGAGGCAGGACGGCCGGGGAGACCGAGCTGGCTGCGGCACACTGGCCTGCGGCAGGAGGGGCAGCCCTGCAGAGGCTCCGAGGGACTGAACTGGAGACAGGGTCCCCCGGGGGCTCCTTCCGGGTCTATCAAGCAAATGTCCATCAAGACTCTAGTTGAAAATGGATCCACTTGTTCAGCAAGTGTTTGCTGAGCCTGACGAGGTGCCAGGGGCTGTGCCATCCAAGGAGATGCAGGGAACAAGCGGACATGGGTCCCTGGCCTTGGGGGCTTCACGATCACGAGCAGGGAGAGCAGAGGGACGCATGAAAGGCATGATTCAAACGCGGTGAGTGTCCTGGCGGGAAAGGCAGAGGCGAGGGCTGTCGGGGAGCCTCGTCCAGGGGGAGACGAGAGCTGAGGCGGGCACGGGAAGGGGGCACGTCATGGCCAAGGAGGGCTGGGGGCATGAGGACTCAGTGGCCGCCGGGTGTGCGGCAGCTCTGGATCCGGATTGGCTCAGCCAGTCCTTGCCCCTGGGCACAGGGTTCCATGAAGACGCTCACCCTGGGGTGTCTGCGGGGTAATGCAGCAGGCTCACCTTTACGCCATTCACCTGGGTAATAACTCACGCATCTCAGAGAAAATGGTGCACTGGGTTTTTCTTGCCACCCTGCAGCAAGTTACCCAAGAAACCAGAAGGGTCTTCTGTGGCTCTGGAGAGGCCCAGGGGGCTGGTGGTCAGAGGGCCCGGTTGGCAATCCCGCTTGTCGGGGCCGCCATCTCCCCACCTGCGTGACAGGTGAGCAGCCTTCTAGGTGTGGTGGGTGCTGAGCGGAAGGGCACCTGGAGTAGTGGAGCGTGCAGCTGGCTGATGGCTGACATGTCCGTCCACTCGAGCTCTAGCCTTCCTCCCAAGGCTTGGAGGAGACCAGACAGGGAAACTTTGCCCCCAGCCCTGGGGAGACCCCTGGCTGCCTCTGCAAGGCCCCTCCCAGGGAGTTGAAATGTTGGGGGTCTGACCCTCAGCTGGACATGCAAACCCGGGACCCTGAGTTACCTACCATGGGTGCGCGGATCAGGCTCTGGGGTCAAGTGCCACCTAAGCTGAGCAGGTTTAGCGCCAGGGCAGGCCCACCTCCACCTTTCTGTTGGAGCGCCCAGCGCCCCTGGGCACCATTCCTTGCACAGCCTGCATAGCAGCTCTCTCCTCCTTGAGGAGGGGCTCTCTGGAAGACAGAGCCCATCCAGATGCTCTTTGCCAAGCCCGGGCCCAGGCAGAGGGGTTGCCTTCTGGAAGTTGCACGTTGCGGCACTGGGAAAAGCTGGTCTGACAATTTTTCTCATGACAGAGATGACCATTTCCATGAGCTGCTTGAAGCCAATTAGCCACGTTCCTCCCCCACCCAATTAGCTCTCAATAGCTGCCATCTCTCTCCACCGATTCCTCCAACCCTGCCGTCCCCAGTCTCCTGGCACACCTTTCTTCAGGAGCAAGGACACCTTTCAACAGGTTGGAACGGAACCTCTCGGGTGGCTGGCCGTTCTCTTATCAGTGACCCCTTTCCTGTAAGTTCATTCCCATTTCCTTGGGGAGCACTCACGGGGGCACCTCCTCCTTTGGTCCGTGTTCTGCCTTCCTCCCAGCAATGAAGTCAGTGACCTCTCATGCAAAGAAAGTGAATGAGTCACTGGACGTTTGCACCACCAGGTGGGAATTGCTCAGCTGAACTCCATGTCTGATCTGACAAGCCTCCGCATAAAGCAAGCTAGGAAATGGAAAGCCAAGGAGCTGGGCATCCTCTCCCCTGTTAAGGTTTCACATAGGCACTGCATTTTCCAAAGGCAATTTGTGTCTGGTCGTAAATGAACTTGCAGCGCTGGCAGAGACCATCCTGTAATGATAAATTACTTCCAGTCCAGTCACCTCACCCAAATGCTCTCAACCTGTAGTGACCTCAGGTTGCAAACCACAAATGAAAACAGCTGTTCTCCTGCTCTGGAGGCCTCATGCTCCACAATACATAAAAGTTTGTAATCAAATGACTTTGCCAACTCACTCTCTTCAAAGCCCAGTGCATGCATTTTGCTCTGGGCACTGCTAGAATAACCCACAAACAGAGATTCTGCAGAAATGGAATTCTGCCCATAAAGAAGCAGCTGAATAACAACTTCATCTCCATTCCACCCAAGTCGTCAGGCAGCCTGCCCAAGCACAGCTGGGATGAGGAAGCACCAGAGGCCCTTCCCCCCACCCCCCCACCGCCCACCCCCGGTACATTCGCTCCCAGCAGCCGAGTGGAAACCGAGGCTCTGCCTCCAGCATCAGCAGCCTGAAGCTCAGCCAGAGATTTTTCCACTTTGCCATTGTTCTCATGAGCCTAGATATATTCCCGGGTGGATGTGATCTGGAAAATCCAGGCTGCCAAAAAAAATGCCAGGCTTGCGGATCACCTGCAGGTAACGTGGAAGAAGGACGTGGACACCGGCTCCTGCCTCTTTTCTTAGCTTCGGCCATGCTGGCCTCTCTTCCCTCGCAGTCCCAGAAAACATCCTTTCCAGAGCTTTCTTGGCGACCATGAGAGCCACTGGGAAAAGACAGTATTGAATAAGATTCTACCTGCTATAGGTACTTTGCTCCTGGGCAAAACTTCCTCAGACCCAGGGCTGTTACACACGAGGATAAACCCTTTCTGCTGGAAATCCAGATACAGAGTGTCCACCCAGCGTTTCGCATCCGTTAGATGAGCAGCTGCTTGCCCCCTCCACCTTTAAGGCATGCCGAATATGGATTGGTCCCTCTGACGTCTACCCAGAAGGGCTTTTGTTTTCCTTTCGCTTTTGGAATCTGCTGCGTTCCTGGGGAAGCAGGTTGCTGAAGACAGACCGTTGGATACACAGTTTGGGCGAGCATCAGGCCTTCTCAGCACCTGCTGCCTAGCGTGTCCTGTCCTTCGTTTGTAGGACTTGGGGCTGGGCTCCAGGCCCCTGTGCTGCCGACACCTAGCAAGCTGGGGTTGGCTGAGAAACAGGTGGAGTGAAGGTCTTGAGAAGGCTGACTGCCCAGAGAGACAGGATGTTCTGAACAGAACTTACATTGCAGGAAGCTGTCATTGGATTATAAAGAAAAATTTGCCCTTGGGATGGATTGAGTGTCCGTGAGGGTACAGGGCTGCTGCCAAGCCCTCTGCCCAGTGTGCAGTGGCGGAGCTCCCAAGGCTGGGTACGGGTGCTCGGCAGGCCAGTGATGAGCCATCAGGGCCAAGCGCCTCCCTCCTCGGCACCCCCTGGCACCAACACTGGTGTGAGCACGTGTGTGAGTGTGCATGCGTGTGCATGTGTGTGCATATACCTACATACTTAGGTGCTGTGTATGTGTGCATGTGTGCACATTTGTGTGGGTGTACATGTGTACCTGTGCTTGTGTGCACATGTGTGCAAGTGTGTGTACATGTGTGCAAGTGTGTGTGTACACATGTGCAATTGCACTGCAATGGCACAGGAGAGGTCTCCAAAATAGCATCCCAGTCTCTGTGTCTTCTATCCCCGGCCCAATCAGGTGACCCCTTCCCCTTCCCTAGGAGTGCACTGTCAGCATGAGTGTGGGATTGGCCTGCCTGGGAGCACGGGCCTCCCCAGACCCCTCCACGGCCCTACCTTGATGTGTGCGTTCTACAGCCACCTCTCCAGGAGCCTCCCATTGGGAGCTGGTTGTGGTACCAAGTGGGTCATGATTTGGGTAGGTAATCTCTACCCCGAGCAGATAGAGGGGAGGGAAATGAAAACAAACGGCTTATCGTTCCCAGGGGAGGACAGCTTATTTTTCTGTACTTTCAGAGGCGTGCGTGACATTGGCTCCAGTGGGTAATTTCACTTGATTCATCTTTGCGGCCAACCAAGATGGATCTCTCCACTTTACGCCTCTAAGTCTGCCAGTGAAGTCACAAAATGTGGGCTTCCCATATGCTTGTTGCAATAAATAACCGCCTGGCAATTGTGCCGCAACATGAATCATTTTTACTACCATTCCAACTTCTTCCACTTCTCCAAAACTCACATTTAATAACAAAGTCGGAGATCTACACTCCTTTTTTGTAGCTCAGAATTGAAAATGCTTTTTCAACTGTACTTTCACATGCACTGTCATCACCTGCCCTGTCTTTTGGATCATGCCCTGCTCTCCACGACCTGCAAAGAGAAACACTAATGTCTGCACATCTCCGAACACGGACACCAGCGCGTCGCTTACGAGGACACACCACCACGCGGCGGGAGCCGGTCCCCGCCGGGTCTGTTTTCTCCTGGGCTGGGGCCCCCATCGGGCAGCAGCCAGAAGCAGGCTCTTTGCCTGCGCACTGCACCCTCCAGGAGCCGCTCGCTCTGGGCCAGGAGCTCCACTGCAGCTCGGGTTCACTGCCGCTAGGTTTTGGTTAAATCCCAGAACTGTGCCATCAAGGCAAGATATAAAAGAAGCCCAGGAAACACTCAGGATTTTAAAGTTTTATTTAGGGTGTAAAAGATGTATTTATTACAGTCCTACATGTAGTAAGTATTTCTTGCCATATGTGTCATCACTTCGCATCATATTTTAGGAATGGAAATGGCCCATAAAGGCCCCAAATATGCCACTGTGAACGTATCGGCACAGCTCAATGGGTTCGATGCAGAACGACGCCCGCCCTGGCCTTCCTCGACAGCCTCGGGCATCGCAGCCTGGCAGTAAATGGCCCTGCTGCCGACTCATTAGCCCGTTCTTCCTCGGGCAGCCTGATCTCAGGCAGCTGGGACGCGTTCCCAGAAAGTGCGACAGCAAACCCAGGTGGGGCCCCGGCTGGCTGAATTCCTCGGCCCCTGCCCTCATCTCCAGCTGAGGACGGTGGAACCACCGAGTCACATGCGATGCTTTAGCTCAACGGATGTGGAGTGGTGGCCGCCCACCAACCAGAGCCCCCTGCGGCCTGGGGTGCGGAATGGGGGGTGAAGGTAGAGGTGAGGGAGGCAGGGTCCTCATCGTGTACGGCCTGCGCTGTGGTGGAGCGGCGCACCGCGACGCGAGGCCGCCAGAGAGGCCCCAGCACGCACCCCAGCACGCACCCCAGCCGGCGTTTCTCTGAGGGCTTCAAGCGTGCGCACCGGTTCCATCCTCTAAGGAGCCGCAAGGCATTGTCCCTGTGCCACATATTTGCAACCGAGTCACCAGACGTGGCTGAGCGCTCGAGCCGGGATCTGAACCCACAGCACCGCCACGGGTCTACACTGCCTGCCCAGCGGCAAAGACGGGGCGCAAATCCACGGCGAGCGTCCTGCAAGCCGCCACCGTCCGAGGCCCCATGGGCATCCTCTCCTTCGGGCTGTCTCAGTTTGCCGGAGCTGCTGGGACAGATGCCACAGACCGGTGGGCTTAAACCAGGGGAATCCATTGTCTCACAGACTGGGAGGCCAGAAACCCAAAGCCAGGGTGTGGCAGGACCGTGATTCCTCGCCGGCTGCGGCGCTGTGCCGGACCTTGCCGGCCTCCGCAGCTCAACAGCTGCCTCTGCCGCTTGGCATCTGTCCCCACCTGTCTCCTGCTCACTCCTACCCACACGTGGCGTCCAGGCCACGTCCTTCACCTTGGCCACACCATCACAGGTAACTCTTCAAGGTCCTCCTTGCAAAGGGGCTCACGCCCACAGGCCAGGGCTGAGGATGTGCACGTGCCTGCCACAAGGGCTCACAGCACCCCTGGGTGGTCCCACCCTTACACCCACCTGAGGTGCAGGCGGGGGATGTGACTTGCGGAGGCCCCGCTCCTCATGGGTGCCCTCTGAGCTGTTTACAACCAGAGCTTGTCCATCCAGGGGGCTGGCTGCCACCAGGCGAGCTGGGCCAGCCATCCAGGCTCTGGGAACCTGCCTCCTCCCCTGCTAAGCAGCAGAGCCGGCTCCCGGGAGCTTCTGGGTCAGATTAAGACTCTGGGGTCAACGGCAGATGCAGAACAGGCTCTGGGACAAGGCTAAGTGCACGACAGGAAAGAGCTTTTCTCCCCCAGAGTGCCAGTGTCACTCGGGACAGGAG
>JAQZBX010075426.1:0-14596 GCA_029593785.1 Cabassous unicinctus
TTTGGAAAAGTGCCTGTTAAAATTTCTTGCCCATTATGTAAGTGGGTTGTTTGTCTTTTAATTTTTGATATACAAGATTTCTTTATTTATGCTGAATATTAGGCCCTTATCACATAGGTCATTTCCAAATATTTTCTTCCAATAAGTAGGCTGCCTTTTCATTTTATTGACAAACTCCTGATGAGCACAAAATTTTCACATTTGAGGAGGTCCCATTCATCTATTGTTTCTGTCATTCCTAGTCGTTTGGGTATGAATTTATGAAACCATTTCCTACTACCAGATCTTGTATATGATTCCTATATTATCTTCCAGGATCTTTATGGTCTTGGTTTTTATATTTAGGTTTTTGATCCATCTTGAGTTAATTTTTGTATAGGGCATGAGATGGTGATCTTCTTTCATTCTTCTGGATATGGATATCAAGTTCTCCAAGCACCATTTTTGTTGAAGAGATACTCTATCCCTGTTGAGTGGGCTTGGTGGCATTATCAGTTGGCTAAATATGCATGGGTCTATATCTGAACTCTCTATTTTGTTACCTTAGTCAGTGTGTCTATCCTTGTGCCAACACCATGAAGTTTTGTCCACTATAGCTTTGCAGTATGCTTCAAAATCAGGTAGTGTGATTTCTCCAATTTTGTTTTTCCTTTTCAAGATGTTTTTGGCTATTCCAGGCCACATACCCTGACAAATAAATTTAATAATTAGCTTTTCCAATTCAGTAAAAAATGCTTTTGAAACTTTCTTTGGGATTGCATGAAATCTATTGATTTCTCTAGCATAGATATAGTAAAGATATTGAGTCTTCTAATCCATGAACATGGAATATTCATCCTTTTATTTATGTCTACTTTCATTGCCTTAACAGTGTTGTGTGGTTTTCTATGTACAAGTCCTTTACATACTTAGTTAAAGTATATTCCGAGATATTGTATTCTTTTAGTGGCTATTGTAAATGAAATTTTTTTCTGATTTCCTCAACAGATTGCTCATTATTAGCATACCGAAATGCTACTGACATTTGCATGTTGATCTTATATTCTCCTAATTTACTGAACTTATTTATCAGCTCCATAAGTTTTTTTGTAGATTATTAGGCAATTTTTAGGTATAGGATCATGTCATTTGCAAATAGTGAAAATATTACTTCTTCATTTCCAATTTAGAAGTTTTTTATTCTTTTTCTTCTCTAAGTGCTCAAGCAAATACATCTAATAAAATTCTAAAAAAGAGTGGTGACAGTGGGCATCCTTGTCATGTTCCAGGTCTTTGAGAGAAAGCCTGTAGCCTTTCACCATTGAATATTATGCCAGTTGTGGGGTTTTCATACTTGCCCTTTATCATGTTGAGGAAGTTTCTTCTAATCCTATTTTTTGAAGTGTTTTATCAAAAAAAGTATTCTGTATTTTGTTGAATGCACTTTCTGCATCAATAGAGATTAGCATGTGATTTTTTCCCTTCAATCTGCTTATGCGGTATGTGTATTGCATTAATTGATTTTCTTATGTTGAATCATCCTTGCATACCTGCGATAAAACCCACTTGATCATGGTGTATAATTTGATTAATATGAT
The DNA here is from genome assembly GCA_029593785.1 of Cabassous unicinctus. Classification (NCBI taxonomy): domain Eukaryota; kingdom Metazoa; phylum Chordata; class Mammalia; order Cingulata; family Chlamyphoridae; genus Cabassous; species Cabassous unicinctus. Next base: position 1,578 of record JAQZBX010075426.1, read on the forward strand.
GTTGGATTTGATTAGCAAGTAGTTTTATTTTTTAGCATCTAAGTTCATTAGAGAGATTGTTTTGCTGTATTCATTTCCTGTAGCATCTTTATGCAGCTTTGGAATGAGGGTGATGTTTGCATTGTAGAATGAGTTACATAATGTTAAATCCACTTCTATTTTTTTGGAAGAGTTTGAGCATGATATCTGTTAGTTCTTTCTGGAATGATTGGCAGAATCCACCTCTGAAGTCATCTGCTCCTGGGCTTTTCTTAGTTGGGAGGCTTTTGGTGACTAGTTTAATCTCAATACTTGTGATTGGTCTGTTGAGTTCTTCTATTTCTTCTTTCATCAATGTACATTGCTTCTTTCTAGAAATTTGTCTATATCATCTAAATTGTCCGTATTGTCGGAAAAAGTAACTCTTATGATATTATCTCTGTGGGTTCATGTGATGATATCCTTTCTCTGATTTATTATTTTATTTATGTGCATCTTCTCTCTTTTTTTCTTTGTTAGTCTAGCTAAGGGCTTTCCGTTTTTATTCATCTTCTCCAAGAACCAGCTTTTGGTTTGGTTAATTCTTTCTAATCTTTCTTCTATTCTCAAGTTAATTTAATTCACCTCTAATCTTTGTTATTTCCTTCCTCCTGCTTGGTTTGGGATCAGTTTATTGTTATATTTCTAGTTCTTCCAATTATGCAATTATATCTTTGATTTTAGCTCTTTCTGCTTTTTAAATGTAGGGATTTAGGGCTATACATTTCTCTCTCAGCACTGATATAGCTACATCTCAAAAATTTTGATTTGTTGCATTTTCATTTTCATTAGCTTTGAGGTATTTACTGAATTCTATGGCAATTTCTTCCTTGGGCTACTGATAGTTTAGGAGTTTTTTGTTTAACTCATACACATTTGTGCCTGTTGAATTTCTTCTTCCTTTAATGATTTGTTGCTTTATTTCATTGTGGTCAGAGAAAGGGCTTTGTGTAATTGCTCTCTTTCTAAATTCATTGAGACTTTTTCTACGACCTAACATGTGGTCTGTCCTGGAGAATGTTGATAGAGCACACGAGAAGAATGAATATCCTGCTCCTTTTGAGTAGAATGTTCTATATAAATCCATTATATCTTCTTCCACTACCGTAGTATTCAATGTCTCTCTTTTAACCTCAGTTGAGATGTTCTGTCTAATGGAGATAATGGTGTATTGAAGTCTTCTCACTATGATTGTTAAGGCATCCTTTTCTCTGCTCAATTTGGCCAGTGTTTGCCTCAAGTATTTTGGAGTACCCTGTTAGGTGCATAGATGTTTATGATTGTTCTTTCTTCCTTGTAGAGTCACCCTTTTAGTAATATATAATGTCTTTCTTTTTCTCTTATAACAGTTTTGCATTCAAAGTCTGCTTTGTCTGATATTATTATAGCTATCTCAACTCTTTTTTGATTGCTGTTTGCTTGGAAAATCACTTCCACCCTTTCACTTGCAAGCTATTTGTGTTCTTGGTTCTAAGGTGAGACTCTTGTGAACAGCATATAGTTGGATTATATTTTTTATCCATTCTGTCAATCTGTGCCTCTTAATTGGAGAGTTAATCCATTAACATTTAGTGTTTGTATTGTAAAGCCAGTATTTACTTCAAGAATTTTTTCTTTAGGGTTTTATATGCCATACCATATGGTTTTTTCCTCTTTTTACCATTTCAGTTACCCTTATTAATAGCTTTCATTTTTACTCTGTCCTCCAAACCACTCTCTCCTGTCTTTTCCTTTCAGCCTGTTGAATTCCCTTTAGTATTTATTGAAGGGCAGGACTCTTTCTGAAAAATTATCTCAATTTCTGTTTAGATCTGAATATTTTGATCTCTCCCTTATTATTTAAGGACCATTTTGCTGGATACAGAATTCTTAGCTGGCAGTTTTTCTGTTTCAATACTTAAATGTGTCAAACCTTTGCTTTTTTCCCTCCATGATTTCAGACGAGAAATAAGCACTTAATATTATTGCATATCCCTTGTATTTGATGGGTTGCTTTTCACTTTCTACTATCAGGATTCCCTCTTTATACTTGGCATTTGGCAATCTGATTAATATATGTCTCTGAGAAGTTCTGATAGAATTTATTCTGTTTGGAGTACCCTGTCCTTCCTTGACATCTATGTCTATGAACCTCAGAAGAGTTGGGAAATTTTTCAGTCATTATTTTCTCAAACTTCCCTTCTGCCCCTTTTCATTTCCCTTCTCTTCTCCTTCTAGGACACCCATAATGTGCATGTTTGCACATTACATGCTGTTATTCAATTCCCTGAGACACTACTTAATTATTTCCATTTTTTCTCTATTTATTATTCTATCTGTGTAATTTTGTAGGTTCTGTCTTTTAATTCACTAATATTTTCCTCAGCATGTTCAAATCTGCTGGTGTGTTTCTGCTGTATGTTTCATTTCTTCTGTTGTGCCCTTCATTACCATAGATCTGTTATTTTTCTATGTATATTATAATTTCTTCTGTATGTACACCCAGTGTATTCTTAATATCCATTTCCTCTTCCTTCATTTCCTTGAGTTGATTAGGTGATTTTAGTGGACGTCTTCGTTATTCCAAATACTGTGTTTCCTCTGTCTTTTTTAATTTGTTCTTTTTATACTCCCCATCTTCCTTTTTCTTAGTATGGCTTGTAATATTTGCTGATGTCTAGGCATCTGTTTATTTTGATGAGTTTACGCTGTTGGTCAGTTTCTTTCTTGACTATTTTTTGTTGTTTTTGTTTGGATTTGTTTTAATGTTATTCTTTGACATTTGTTGTAGCTTATTTGAAATTTTTAGAATTGCCTGTGTTTAACTGGTATAAATCAGACCAGGGACCCATGAATGTGGTACAAATAGTCCAAAAAGTCAATTCCTCTACATTGGCCTCTCTCAGTCCCCATGTTCTTGATCCTTCCTGGATCTTGTACTGTGGTTCCCTGGCTCCAGAATCTGAGTACAGCTGATTCTTTTTTCCTAGCAACTACCTGCACCTACCTATGACAGTAAGGCTTCCCTCACCAGCTACCCAGTCTTTTTCTCCTGCTCCCAGCAAGGCCCACCTGGCTGTCCTTGCCACATGTCCTGTGCTGCTGCCACTTCTATACATACTTAGCAAAGCCCCCCTTACTGGCTGCTCATGTGCTACTCACCCTGTGGCCCTGCTGCATCCTTCCATGTCTGGCAATTAATCCCCCTTGCCAGTCTCCTGTGTGCCACTACCCCCATGGCCCCACCAGTTACCCCTGTACCCAAAAAGACCCCATTCCTGCACTTGTCTACTGCTTGCCCCATGGCTGTGCCATTTTCTCTCATGCCCAGCAAGGCCCACCCTCAACAGCTGCCCATGCACCACTCACCCTGTGGCCCTGCCATTTCCCCCCATGCCCATCAAGTTCCCACTCACCAGCCACCTGTATGCCTTTCATTTTTTCCCCCACTACATCTTCATTCACAGGAAGACTGCCTGGCTTTTTCCCACTTCTGGAGGATAGCCAATTTATTTTTGACAGGGAGCCAAATCCACAAAATTGGAGAGAACATTCTCTTCAACAAATTAAGCTGGAAATGTCTACATGAAAAAAAATGAATGTACCCCTACCTCACACCATATACAAAAATTAACTATAAAATTGATGAAAGATTTAATATAAGCACTAAAAGTAAAATATTCCTAGAAGATAATGTGAGGAATCATTTCAGGATCTAGTGTTAGGCAAAGTTTTCTTAGACTTTACAACAAAAGCATGAGCAATAAAATATATATATATATAAATGAGACTCATAAAAATTAAAAAAAATTTGTATCAAATTACTGTTTTAGGAAAGTGAAAAAACCTATAGAATGGGAGAAAATATTTGGAAACTACATATATGATAAGGGTTCAATATCCACATTTTAAAGAAATCCTACAACTCAACAACAAAAGGCACAGACATTACTCCAAAGAATATACACAAATAGCCAATAAGTAAATGAAAAGACAGTCAACATCTTTAGCCATTTGGAAAATGCATCTCAAATCTAACATAAGGTACAATTTCATCCCCACTAAATGGCTACTATTTAGAAAATGAAAAATATATGTTGGCAAGAATGTGGAAAAATTGGAGTACTGGTATATTGTTGCTAACATTGTAAAATCATGCAGCCACTGTGAATAAGAGTTTGGCATTTCCTCAGAAAGTTAAGTATAGAAATACCATATGACCCAGCAATACCACTCCTAGGTATATACCCAAAATAATTTAAAACAAGGAATTTAACTGATATTTGCACAACAATGTTTATAGCAGTATTCACAATTGCCAAATTGTGGAAACAACCCAAATATCCATCAATGTAAGACTGGATAAACAAATTGTGGCATATATATACAATGGGATATTATTCAGCTGTGAAAATAAATGAAGTTCTATATCCTACAACATTGGTGAACCTTGAAGACGTAATGTTGAGTGAAATAAACTGGACACAATTGACAAATATTTTATGATCTCACATATGCAAAGCCAACAGTCAGAAATTAGCAACTAGAATACTGTTTACCAGGGATATGGTTGGGAGTGGGGAATTGAGAGTTGAGATGATGGATGGGTTTTGGTAATTGTTGGTGATGATGGAAGACAACATTATGAGTATATTCATCACCATCAAATTGTACACTTGGAAGTAACTGAAATGATTAATTAAATTTGTGTATATATGTATTTGTGTGTATATATATGCAAAATCTAAAGAAAATTAGACTACAACACAAACAGTAAATCCTAATGTAATTTATGAACTATAGTTTAATACATAATTATAATAATATTGGTTTAAAACTTGTTAAAATGTACCACAGTATTGAAAATAATTAGTAACAGATAAAGCTGTTTATATGTATTTAGGGTGGTATATGTGAGCTCTATTCTTTCTCTATGATTTTTCTGTAAAAAAATTATAAACACTCAAGTCAGTGAACTCAGAGAAATGTATGAAGATTCTATATAAGGAGTCCAAGGAGACTGAATTAAGAATGTTAATACCTGGAAATGTGAAAGATAAAAAAGAATCTTTGCAAATATTGTGAGACTATTAATTGAATAGGTTTGAAAGGCAATTGGATGCTAAAAGCTAGACCAGGCTGCATGTGTACATCTTTACAATAACTTCTCATTCTGCCACAAAAACCAGTAACAGAGCTGGTATTCCATGTCTGGCAGTGGATACACATGTAACCTGGTCTGGCAGTAATGAATTAGACATTATTATTCACTCTTACAAGGACACTGCAGAGGGAAATCACAAAGACATTGATATTTTGAATAACGATCCAAACTAGGCTTTATATATTAAATTTCAGATATACATGCTATCACCCTGCATTTCCAGTAAGGAGAATGGTTATCCTCATGGATGAATAAAAGGTGATGAGAAAGGAGATAAACACAGAAAATCTCTAGGATTCTGAGGTGATTACATTAGGATTATTTTCAAAATTATGTGTTCAACTGCAAGTGTGATTTGGAATATAATACATTCTTACTTTATGATTAACAATGTAGAGCCAAAATCCACAGCAAAAAAGGATTAATTTTAGTGTTATTCTTTGTCCAACAAAGTCACCACATATACATTAATATTTATTCATTCATTTGAGGTTACTGTAAAAAGCTTGAAATATATTTGTCCCTGATTTCTATAATGTATTGATTATAATTTTGTCAATATTTGTTCCCTGTGAGGAGTCCAACTCCTGCTTAAAATCTGAGTGTTTTCTTCATGCCTGACCATAGACAATTACAAAAGCTTTACTTGACTTTCCACATAAGTGAAGCTGCCCTCACAACAACAGAAGTCACCCAGCCTGTGTGTTGCAGTCTCTGAAGGAAGTTGCAGTCAAGGACTCAGGCCCCCTGGCCAGGCTTGTTCTTGAGCACAATTGCATTCCTATCCCAGGTGCTTCCATTAGGAGCCTCAGATCAGGGCCCCTAAACACAGGCCTCCTCAGGTGCCTTAGCTGAGAACTCCTTATTGGAGGGAGGTGGGGAGACCTTGAGGGTACTCTATCCTCTCCTTCTCAGTACTCAGTATAATAAACTCCTAGTCTCTGGGTCCATAAAACTGCAGGAGCCTTTGGTCAGGTGCTCCCTCAGAAGTGAGTTGATCCCATGTCTGGGCTGATCCATCTGTCCATCCCCAGGGGCAGCTTTCCACAGCACAATGAGACATGGTTAAGTCCCTGTCTTTCCTGTTTAACCTCCTGCTTATATCATCACAGTAAGTGACTAAAAGCCCCACTTGTTACTCCCATTTTGGCTTTGAGTATTTAAATCAGCTACTTGTGACACCTGGCAGGTGAACTCAGCTCTTACTAAAATTGGCACAGGGGGCAGGGTAAACAATTAAGCATGCTGCTGTTCTGGAAAACCAGAAGATGCTGAGGGGCACCTATGGGGGGAGGTGGTGGAAGCCATGGGGATCTGAAGGGGTGCTTGGCAGAAAGCATTGGCAGAAATTGAGATTGTGAATGAGAATAAACATAAAGAAATCATTTTTAAGTGGCCAAAAGTATGCTGAGACACTAAATGGGAAAGTGTGACATTTTAAGACATCTAATTAATATATTCAAAGAGATAAAGGCTAATTTTGCATCTGCATTGTGCTATGAGAAATATATATTATGGACTAAAGAGAAAAAGTACTAGGGGGATATTATATGTGTGTACATATAATATCAGTTTCATCAGAAGTTCATTTCATATGTTTGAAGAAACCTTGAAGAATATTTCTCATAATATATATTTAAAATAAAAATATGTTGAAAATATGGACAAAATAAAGGATCATACAATTCCTGAGATAAAAATGAAATTGGTGATTAAATATTACATAAATAAAATCCACAGAAAAAAATTTTCTGGAATAGAAAACTTAACTTTTCTGATTAAGGCAGCATACTATATGCCAGGCACTTTAATGAAAACATATATATAGAAATATTGAATATCAAGAAGTGAATAAAACAAAATAACATATAATATAAAGAAAATAAAAGTAGAATCTGAAGACTATTAGATTTTTATCAGAAGCCACTGAGAAATAGAATTCAATGGATCTAGATAGTCAAATATCTGGAGGTAATTAACTTTGACAGAAATTATACATGTGAATATAAACATAAATATAAATAAGACATGAAATATAAAGACATATTCACATATACAAAGATTCAGAAAGGGTATATCTAATATTCATAAGGCCATTAATTGAATATAAAATAAGTCAGTGATGTCTTACCTCAGGAAATAGCTAGGAAGAAAACTCAGGTAGGAACAACTAAATTTTGCAAAGAAATATGATGGTTCCCTTAATTATCAAAACATTGAAAACATAAATTTATATTTCAAAGATAAGTCAGGTGCTGTATATGGCTGTGAAGGAGGTGGATGAATATGAACAGAGTTCGGAGATTTCCTAGGATTATTACTTTTGATGAAAGGAGGGTGAGTTCATCACCAACTTCTTGCTTCTTTGTTGAATAATCCATGCTGAGCCACAATGAGACTTTGTAAATTGTACAACTTGCAGCTGAATATAAATGAGTTTGAGTTTCTACAAAGTACACATTTTCTACACAGGATCCTGGAGTTAAAAAGGAAACCATCAAAGAACCAAGTTCTTAGACATAAAAGGGGCTAATATATTTTTAGGCTATCAGAATGCTGACTAAACCTTTTGGAATCAGAAAAATAAAACTTTCAATCATGAGAGTATAACTTTTATGTCTTACTTATGAGAAAAGTGAATCACATAGTATTAGCAAGACTGGTGTTCTGCAGGCAAATCCAAAACCATTTCTTGCTATATCTACTCCATTTTATAACTAATCAATCCTGTTTTTCTTTATGCAGAAGCTTGAATGAAACAAGAGTAGCATACATCTTTTAGCTAGAAATAAATAACACCTAAAACTTGCAAATTGTCTTGAGTTAAAAGACAGAGTTTTTATATGCCTCCTTTTGAACGAGGCAAACAGATCTCAAGTATTCCAACATTAATACAGGTCTGTGTGCTACACCCATGTTGAGTCCTCAAATCCATAGCTGTCTCTTAGTTCTAATCACTTTATTACTTTGACCAGAAACATGCATATGAGTGAATCAAGGAGAGCAATTTACAAAGAATGTTTCTCTAAACCAAAACACTCAATATTTTCTTCCACAGTGGCAGTATCGGTACCATGGGAATATTTTAAAACATATATAAAATAGGAATTAAAATTCTTTGAAATTGTATTTTTAAAGATTTTTTTTAACCAAAGAAAGCCCTCCTTGGGAACTCAAAATGTCTGTGGAACATTCTTCTTATAGTAGTGTTAATCTCTCTGTTCCACAGACCATGGATGAGGGAGTTTACAACTGGGGGCACCATGGTGTAGAACATGCCTGTCAGCAGATTGCTAAGATAAGCTTTACCTGCAATGGGACCTAGGGCAGCAATAATTCCAGAAAGTGTAAATATAAGTAGAATTGTCAACTGTGGAGTCCAGGTGGTTAAGGATTTTTTATGGGCCTCCAGAGAATGCATCCTAACCACCATTGAAAATATATTACTATATGACATAAATAATAAGGCAGAACATAATAAGCCCAGACCTACACCTATAGCTAGGAGAGCAAACTCAGGAAACTGAACATCTGAAGATAAGACCCTCAAAATTTGAGGCACATCACAGAAATATTGATAGATCACATTCGACCCTGTGAAGGGAAGCCTGAACATGGTGCCTGTGTGCAGAGAAGAAAAGACCAACCCACTTGCCCATGAGCCACCAGCTGCCTGTGTGCACAGACGTGGGGTGATGGTGAGCCCATAGTGCAGAGGGTGGCAAATGGCAACATAGCGATCATAGGACATCACCACAAGGAAGGCCAGCTCTGTGGATCCAAAGAACATTATCAGGAAAATCTGAGCAGCACATGCTGGGGGAGAAATAAATTTACTGCCTGTCAGAGAATTCACAATTCACTTGGGGACAGTAACTGAAATGCAGCAAAGATCTATGGGGGATAAATTTCCTATAAAGAAATACATTTGAGAGTGTAGATGAGGGTCAGTCACAATAACAGAAATAATTACAAGATTCCCAGTTAATGCTCCCAGAAAAATCACTAAAATTAGCAGACCTTGCACAATTTGTAGCTCCCGGGAGCTTGAGATATCCATGAGGATGAATTCTGTGAAGATGGTGAGGTTGCTCATGTGTGCTTTATATGCTCCAGCCAACCTGGGAGTCAGAGTATAAAATTATAAGATAACACTAAAGAGCAAAATGAAGCCAATCCACAATATCAGCAATTAATAAGCAAGCACTGGCATCAAGATAAGCCTTCTAACCTAGAAATCAGGATACAGGAAATCAAGAAATGGCAGCCTTTAAAAATCAATAAATGCAAAAATTTCTCTTTTTGTTTTCTACCCCAACTCTGCTGGGGTAGAACTCACGATATAAGAGAATTTAAGCAAATATAAATATTTCCTATGAGATTTAAATTTGAACAATCTTTCAATCATTGAACTCCATTTACAATATTTCTTAAAATATATCTAAAATCAAGGCTGAACACATCCAGTGATTATATTATTTTCTACATATCAAATATTAAAGCAGACATGCCCTGTGAGAAAGTTTATGTATAGACCAGAGAATTCTACCACTACGCAGCTGTTACAGAGTCTCTTCATGTACCAGGGAACAAGGATGTCTTCATCTCCTCATCTATGGCAATATGACATAGAAATTGTTGCTGTAACAAAGTTAATGAATAGTTCTAAGGATTAGCTGAGATTTTATTCCAAATGAGACAGTGATTATTCTTCAACATTCTTTAATTTTAGATGCTTTATAGGGACTGTAGATGAATTCTTTCATTCCTCCTTTGTGACATTGTCCATAAAATTATATTTGATTTAGATGGGAGTATGTATCTTGCGTTTCCTTCTTTTCACTCTAGTTAACTTTCTCTCCTTCACACAGAATCTAAGAAAATCATTCCAGTTGACAATACTCTTATCCACAGTATCCTTTCACCATCTAGCATGAATTCCAATATTTAGTGATGGGTTCACATTCTGGCCAAGTCTCTTTCTTCTATGCTTTTCTAGAATTCAGAAATCTCCTCATTCATCAAAAATTATGCTAACTATAATGTATTAAATTGTGCTTGTCTTGAAGCAGTTCAAAGTGTAAAGAAATCATATTTCAATATTATATTTATTGCTAAAACTAGTTATGTTGAAGTAGAATTTAAGTACTATTTAATTTTCATTTGTCAGAAACCTAGGATTAAGAATTATAATTATACTTGTTTAGAATTTGTATTTTATTAATATTTTCTTTATATAAAATTCCTTGTCTTTACAAATATATTTTTAAATCCTTATGACCATATTTATATATATGGTAATAAAAATGTTGTATTGCATACATTGGTTTTATCCAGATGAATTTCTATTATAATTTTTTGCAAAATATTTTGTGCAAATTGTTTTCTATCCTTTCTATTATAGGTGGTTTCTTCTAATATTCTCAATCTCTAAAGTAAAGAAGGTAGGCTAAGTAGATAACTTATTATCTATGAAAACCTTACTCAGTGGTTAAGTTGAATACAAATGACCTATGGTGCATGTTACTGAATTAATCCAGACATACATATTGCTTTTTAAAAATATTTTTAAATATTTGCTTTAGCAGAATCATGCATTAGCCCTTGATCATTAAAATCTCATTCTTTTCTTCCATCTCTTCAGATTGCATCTCTCTCCTCAGTCTATAGAAATTCTCAAGTTTAATTATGCTAAATTTACCACAATCTTATCCTTCAAAATGCACCATGAATTGTTATGGCCACGCAGAGTGTTCAGGGTTTTTCCTTTATGCCTTATTACCTCAGGGATCTTAAGTGTATTAGTCAGCCAAAGGGGTGCTGATGCAGAGTACAAGAAATCAGTTGGCTTTTATAAAAGGTATTTATTTTGGGTAGAAGTTTAAAGTTACCTGGCCATAAAGCATAAATTTCTTCCATCACCAAAGTCTGTTTCCGTGTGTTGGAGCAAGATGTCTGCTGATGTCTGCAAGGGTTCAGGCTTCCCAGGCTTCCTCTTGCTCTTAAGACTCCATGGTCCCACCTTCTTGCAATATCAGCTTCAGCCTGGGAAAGGTCACATCTCTCCGGGGGTCTCATTTCTCTCTGGGCTCAGCTGCTCTGTTCTCTCCACAAGGCCAGCTGTAAATAGTCAGTTGAATGGTTTGTCTCTCTTCCCAGGGTCTCTGCCATGTCTAAAGGAGCCTTCTCTCTTTCCTCACTTTTCTGCTTCTCTGTGTATTTACTTCCCAGGGCTCCAGCATTAAAACTCTAACATCAAAACTCAAAACTCCACTCTCTGCTCTGCTGTGTGTTTTTCTCTGTGCATCCCTGCACACCGAAGGAGCAGGATCTCAATGTCCCAATGACATGGCCCAGTCAAAGCCCTAATCACAACTCAATAAAGTAAAAGTGAAACCTCTGAACAAATACAATCAAATTTGCCCAGAGGAACAGACCAGTTTATAAACATAATCCAATATCTATTTTTGGAATTCAAAAACAATGCCAAACTGCTACATTTAGATAAACCAGTAAGTCAAATCTTCATTATGTACTCAAGATTACTGGATGAATACATTCAAAAGAAAATTGTATAAGAATTACTATAGTTGCTTGGTTCATACTAACTAAAATGTGGAAATGGAGCAGGTGTGTATCTAAGAAAAACTGAAAAAATAATGTGTGGTTTATTCATGCAACAGAATAGAACAAAATTTTTAAAGTAATAGACAACTAGCACACCCAACACTATGGATGTATTTCAAAAATATCATTTTGAGTTTTCCAAAAACACCTTGCACCAGAGTGACTATAGCATGATGTAATTTATGTAAAGTTTTATGGCAGGAAAAATTAAACAAGTATAAAATAAATAAATCATGGACTAGTAGTTGCCCCTGTGTAATGGAGAATTTTTTGAGGATTAACTAGGAAGTAGAAAGGAAACTTACTGGAATGTTGGTAAAAATGCTTTATTTGGTAGGGGTTTGGGTTATAGTGGTGATTTTTTTTCAAGTTAAATGAAACATAAGAATTCAAGATGCATGCATTTGTTTGTAGAATTTGCCTAAAACAATAAGAAACATACTCAAATAATTACCTTCAATTAATGATAAATACTCTGATGTGTTTAAGAGTGAAAAATAATGATGTTTGCTACTTAATACTAAATGCAAAGAAAAATTTTAAAAAACACAGAAACAATGATGGTTAAATAGACGGAAAGAAGGAGGGCTAAATAAATGTTTAAAAATTGTATAGCAAATCTTCATTTTACCATGTAAGTTAAAGTGACAGATTACAGACATTCAGTACAAATTTTTTAAATCTTTATCTCATTTCCACATGACAATAAGTTCTGCACCATTCATACTGAAGGAAAATAAAAAAGCATAACCACAATGAGGTACTGCTACAAATTCAATAGGTTGCAAAAAAATGACATAAAAGTAAAAGCACATCTTTCTGGGTTTCATTATATAGTTGGAGATAAATAAAAGCCACAACTGGAAAGGGAAGAAAATAGGATTTGGTTCATTTGTGGGCTCATCTTTGTTTTTGTCTTGGTTTAGCTTTTTATATAACAAGGTTCCTGAAGTATATTGGTATATTCTGTTAAAGACCGCTAGTGATCCATTCTACTTACACTGTTGCATCACAAGGGACTTGCCCAGAAACCATGGCCTGCTGGAAGGTGTATATATTTACAAAAACAAAACAAACCACCCACCCATTGCAAAATAAGCTTGCAAGGGAGATGACACAACAGGGAGACACAACGAGAGACAACAAGCAGGGAGTGCATGTGACACAAGTGATTGGGCACCTCCCTCCCACATGGGAGGTACCGGGTTTGTTTCCCTGTGCCTACTAAGAG
>JAQZBX010075427.1:0-14600 GCA_029593785.1 Cabassous unicinctus
AAAGTCAGAGAATAAAAATAACAATACTAAATGAGAGGAAATCATCAATGTTTGAAAAGATGAACAAAGGAGAAGAAAAACATGAAAGGAATTAAGGACAACTTTTTCCAAGGTAAAAGGTAGAAGAGAATGCCAGGTAAGATTTATTCATAAATTTCCCAAATGAAGCAAAAGACAACGCCCTCAATTACTTTACTACTATCTATAAATGTCCCTTTATATTCAACCTGCCTTTCTTTCTTACATAACATTGTAAGGAAAGTATTCTCTCACTAGTAAACCTTGATTCCCCCTTTCCTTTCCTCTACCCTTGTTTCCTGGGAATAGTACAGAAAGTATTCTAAGAGCCCTGGCCAAATCTCAAGGAACCAAGGAGTATTTGCTTAATCAGAAGGCACCTATTATGCAGAGGCAGGTAACTCTGGTCAAAATTCTGCCCCGTGACCATGATGGATGAAGTTGTTTTTGTACAAAGTCCCTGCGTATGTGCACCAGAAAGTCTTATACACATTCCTGTTTACAATAAATAAGTCTTATGTTATTGCGTGGTTTGGCTCCATGCCTTCTTTGTTCTCCTGCTGCATGCTAGTGAGTGCTGCTTGGAGTCCAGTAGCAGCACTGGACCACGTCCTTGTCTGTAAGCTTTCCCAAATAAACTAGTACATGATCCACCAAGTGTTCCCTAAGCGTTCTTTGGGCTCATGAGCAAGGCAGATAATACCCTAGAACCAAAGGCTGTGTTTTTGCAACAGCATACACATATCGATGTAAGATGTAACCCTGTTCTTCCTTGGTCTAATGATTGCCCTTCTCTCTCTTTAAGAGAACTATAAAATGGTTAGTCAGGGAACAGTGATTGCAGGGCAAGGGAGAAAAAGACCATTGACTCATAATTATATTAATATTCCAAAATGCACAAAGAACCAATACTAAGAAAAAGAGCCATGCAATTTAAAAAAAGGTAAATAATGTCACTCTGGACAAATTGAAAAAGTATAGAAAATATGAAAGTGTTGAGGTATTCCTTTGAGAGTAATGAAGCAAAAAAAAAAAAACAAAAAAAACAACAACTCAGTTCTAGAAAAGGTTTTTCAAGATGAAGATGTTTGACTGTGGGAGAATGAAATTTGGGGAAGAAATAGAACTAGACAAATAACTAATCAGTGTTAACTGAATTCAGATTAGAATCTTATGGAAAATAGAGCAGTTGATATTTGAACTAAGTATTGGCTATGCTATATCACTGTGAGAATAGAAATTGAGTTAAAATAATTGTATTTTTCAGGGACAGTCAAATCAGTTTTCAAAAGAGTAAAGCATACATTTACAACCCGGATGACCAAAATCGATTTAAGTACATAAAATTAAATTGTGTTGATTGCTATCAGAATGGCACACTATATTAAAATAACTTCTTAAAGAAAGGCTACATTTTATCATGTATTTGCTATGTAATATAAATAATATGAAAAACTGTAAAAAGAAAACCACATATGCTTTTGAGTTCATGAACTATTGTTGATTGACCCCGATGAATGAAAACACAACTCAGATAAAGGAAGCTTGTGACCAAGTAGAGCAAGAAAAATTTCTCTCCTGGATATTTTCACAGCTTTTTATAATGCTTTATCTAAGCATTAAAAATATTTCTATACGATTTTGCTATATTTCCACAACCATAGGAAGATGAAGCTAAGGGAAATTAAAATAATTTTTGCAAATATTATTAGGTCTCAGAAGGAAATAAACATTTCTGAAGTGTATACTTTTTTGGTTTGGAAAGGAGAAAGTGCATTCACTACTATTAGTAATTATTAACACTGGTTCTTTCTCCATTCAAAACCTGCTCACAAAATACTACTCAATCAAAGCGTTCACTAAGGTTGACCCCTCCACTAGACATGCTTTTTTTTTTTTTTTTGGTAGAATGATGTAAAATGTGTACAAAACATCTCTGAGGCCTCAGTTTGCAATTGCTTTCTCCAAATAGGGTTATTGTTTCATTTTCTAAGCAGGTAGAATAGTGGGGTGGAAGATAGTGCTGCTTGCTTTAATCCAGAAGGGATTGAGCAAAAATTACTTCTGCATTATTAAGTTAATCAATGTGCCTTCTAGCTCAGGTTTGCCCTTGCTTTGAGATATTACCATTAAGGATTTCCAACCTGGAGTGTGGTTGTTCCCTAGAAACCCTCTTCCTTGCATAGCCAGGACCCTAATCTATTCTCTTTAGAAAGGCAAAACTTCAAAAGACCCCGTTCCATTTCTCCATAGTTTTTTGCATATTGATTTTGCATCTATGAAACTTGATAACTCTCATTCATTCTACTAATGTATCTACAGATTTTGGGGTGAGCTTTACCCTGTAAGGAGTATTATTTACACTAAAAATAATGAAAAATCTGTTTTTGTTTACTTTCCCATTATTTTATGCAAGTTATTTCTATTTCTTTGTCTCAGAAGGCTTGCCGGGAGCTTCTTTAAAATATATTTTATTATAATTTTAATGGGTTTGATGTATATATATATATATATATATATATGATATACATATATTCACTTTTAAATTTCCAAAAACATAAATAATGCTTTCTGTAGTTCCTTGGAGATACCCTTCAATACATTAAGGATGTTCTATTCTCTTATTCTCATGTTATAAATAAATGATTGTTCAAATCTATTTAACACTTGCTCTGTATCTATCCAGGTGAGTACATACATTTTCATTTGTAATAGTTTAAGCAGTAAATTCATTAATTAGTTACCAGTTTAACTAACCTGGCTTTCCTGGAAAGAACTCACTTACCTTATATGTTTCATATATATTTCTATGTTCTATGTGCTGATATATTAAAATCTTTGCCTCTAAGTTCATACATACTATTGGTGAATAATTTTAGTTTTTTATCTTCGTGAAAGTTTTGTTTTCTATCAATATTTTAGTTACACTTTAAAAGAGGGGAATGATAAAATAAGTTTATAGTGAAGAACAAATATGCACCACAAAGACTCTAAAAGTAAAGTTTACTATATTTGGTCAATCACAAAACTAGCCATTTATCCATCCTTTTATCAAAAATATTTTTAAGCACTCCAGTGTACATCTAAGACACAAATCCTTCA
The DNA here is from genome assembly GCA_029593785.1 of Cabassous unicinctus. Classification (NCBI taxonomy): domain Eukaryota; kingdom Metazoa; phylum Chordata; class Mammalia; order Cingulata; family Chlamyphoridae; genus Cabassous; species Cabassous unicinctus. Next base: position 3,121 of record JAQZBX010075427.1, read on the forward strand.
ACATACATATGGTTATCAAGAGTTCAGTATTTATAATGGTTCTCTGTTTATCAAGTGGAAATTTTGCATACAAGGAATTGCAAAAATATTAGGCAGTATTCAATGAGTTCCAATAAAATGTGTATACTTGGGCATCTCAAATTTCTATGAAGTAGAGAATATTATCATCATCCCAGAAAGATTCCTCATTCCATTTCCCAAGCAATATCTACCACCCCCACCACCAGGCAACCACAATCTTTAATTTTTTTCCTCATAAACTAGTTTCATCTGTTTTAGTATATCCTATGAATGAGACAATAAAGTATAGCCTATTTTTCACAAGGCTTCTTTCACTCATTTTAAGAGTCATTCATTTTGTTGCATGCAGTAGTAGTTCATTGATTTTTATCACTGAATTTTTTATTGTGTAAATATAACATATTAGTTTACCCATTTTTCTATTGATCAAAACCTGGGCTGTTTCAAGTGTTTTGCCATCATAAAGAAAGCTGACATGAGCATTCAGGTAAAGGACATATTTATGGACTTATTTTCACAGGAATGGAGTTGTTTTAGCATACATGTGTATATTTGATTTTTAAAACACTGTCAGCCAATTTTCCAAAGGGATTGAACAATTTTATACTCCCAGCAACAGAATATGAAAGTCTTTAGGGAAGTACAACCATTCTGTTTAAAAGATAATCACCACAGCTTTGTACCACTCATTTCCATGCTCAGTTTCTAACCATTCATTTCCACACTAGTGACAGATGTAAAAATGTTAGCACAGAAACACTCTGTGTGAATACACATAAAATTCACAAGAAGGGTTACAGTTCATGTCACTGCATGATTCACTTATAAGTAAACTGTAGGCCATGTGGGCATTTTTCAAATTTACAGCAGTTTCTTTCTTTGTGTACCTGGAAGTAGAATAAAATAATAATTTCAATCTATTGAAGATACAAAAGTACTTACTGGATGCAAGAATCCTAGTCCTTCACATAGGATTGTCACTGGGATAATGACTCTAATGTTCCCTAAACACCCTAACAGGCAAAGAATGATAGGATGTTGAAAAAGTATTTTTTCATTTAAATAGTAAAAAATTCAACTGTGTAATCATTCTGGACTATTTATATCTTAAGAACATTTCCTTAGACTTTTGTTCTCAAATTTCACAGCACTTATAGTATTTAAACATATTATTCAGCCTATCTTTGAAATTGAGGAACATACCATCCTTAAGTTTTAGCTCTGCTTCATTGGCAAACAGTTTAAATTTTTTAAGAGTTCTCAGGGCATTCTTTCTCTATGATTTCTGTATTCTTCCCTGGCCAGAATATAGGAAAGACTCCACTGAATTTCCTTCTGTGAACTGTATAGGTATTACAATTTTGAAAAAAATATTAGATTTACTTGACAAGTTTTTAAAGTTCTGCTCAGAGTTAAACAATTCCCTCATGCCTGTTCCCTAGAGCCTTGAAGTTAAAAGTTAGGATTGTCTGTTCATTTCACGAAAATAGAAGTAGGTACTTTCCAGTTAAAATTGAATTTAAGTTATTATCCAAATATTTTCCCCTTAGAAATAGATCTACCTTTGTTCAATATATTATTTCCATGCCAGTACTTACAGCTATAAACTTATTCACATGTAATTCTCAAAGAAAAATTGAAAATGTAGAGAAAAGGAAGAATTTTATGTGAATTTCTCAGGCAAAGATTACATGTATACATGTAAATATGGATTACATGTATACATGTAAATGTGGATTCCACATGAAATGTGGAAGATAGATGAATCAACATAAATGTTAGCACACAGACATTCAGATTAGGCACAGATAAAGTTTAACAAAAAGGGATATGTTTCCCTTTTTAAGAAAAACAAAATTCAGATAAAGTTATGAGTGGTGCCAACAATTAAAGTAAACTTGTTTATTAAAATAAAGGAAGTTTACACTTTCTTAGCCTGATATACTGGTAGGTAACCATTTTCAGTGCATCATTTTGGAAACAGTTGTTAACAACACTTCCCGCCACCCCATTCACACATGTCACACACACACAAGCTCAAAACACACAAAGTAACTATTGTGACATTCATTTAAGAAGTCTTAAAGAGAATCACTAGGAATTTTAATAAGGGTTTTTAATTTGAGCTTTGCCAGGGAGCTTTGATAAGGCCTATTTCATGATGGTAATTTGTTATTGTGTTTTCATTTGATTTTTTTCCCCTTGCCCTCTCTAATTTCAGGCCATTTTGGATTTTTGTCTGTATGTCTTTATCATTATCAGAGATAGTCAGCTATTTTTGCCCATATAGAATTTGGCACCATAGTGTGTGATATTTTACTTCTGTCTGCTCTTTTCAAAGAGAATCATCTTAACGGCCTCCTAAGGTCTATATTTTCTGTTAAAGAGACTCTTCCCTGAAGTTTAAAGTTCTTTTTCTTTTCCTTTAAAATTTGTTGCCTTCTCTTCTTCAAGAATTTGGGACCTCTCTACCTACTTCTACTCTGATAATAATTTGCCATGTAATGATATAAATTTTAAAAAGTCTTACCACATGGATTTATGCACCCAGGGGTCTTTTCAAGAAGATTAGAAAATTTCTTGCTGCTAGCTTGTTCCCTAAAATGTTTACAAGAAATAAAAGCCAGAGGTGCTTTTGCAAAATTTGAAAATGTCAGAAAGAAGAGGATTGTGTGTTAACATATTATTGTTCCACTTCTGGTATAAAAATAATGTGATGTCTTATTGCTTCAGAGAAATGCACTAAATTGTAAATTAAGGGTGTAAAGAAATAAAAATTGCAATAACTGTATATTATGGGAATTACTATCGACATTAATCAGAGAGTAGAAGACATGGTCTCTTTTCTCAAAGCATGATATTGGCTGGTAAAACCATCAATAATGCCTGTACAAAATACAAATTTCCTTGTATTGTTATGTTTATTAAGGAATAAACAAATTGGAGTAAATAGTTTTTCTAAAGCATAAAAATACTTTCTGGACCTAGGAATATTAAGTAAGATAGTGTTTATAATTCTTTCCACAACATCTGGACCACTGGGGATGCCCCAAAAATGTTGGTGCTTTCTCTTCCTGTGTATGGCAGAGGCAGCTCATAATTTCCAGAGATTTCTTCTCCCTTCTACAGAAATAACAATACTGGCTCTAGCAGGAATAAAGATAATTTCTAGCATCTCTGCTGTATGTGTGCGGCAGGGAATGTGTCTTGGTCAGAGGAATTTAAGCAGAAGCCCTCTGGGAAACTTCCAGGAGGTCTCCTTAAGTAGAGAGAATGTGAACTACTCTTTGCATTCCCTTTTTCTGTTGTCTAGAACGTTTATGACATTTCTGGAACCAAAGGGGCCACACTGAGCGACCTACAGAATAGAGATCTGCAGGGGGAAATATAAAATAGGACACAATTTGGTTTGTGAAATTGTGTGGGAAGATACCAGCATGGTAACAGATTAATACAAACTTTGTGGCTTAAAATAACACACATTTATTCTCTTACAGTTCTGGAGGCCTGAAGTGCAAACCGAGTTTCACTGGGATGAAATCAAGATGTCAGCAGTACTGTGCTCTCCTTGGAGACTTGGAGGGGAGAATCAAATTCCTTACCCTTTCCAGCTTCTAGAGCTGCATTGCTTGTGTTTCTGGGCCCCTGGCCCTTTCTTTCCTCCATCTTCAAAATGAGCAGTGTTGCATCTTGCTTCAGCCATCACTTAGCCTTTTCTCCTCTGTGAAATCTCTTTTTGCCTCCCTCTTGGTAGTACACTTGCAGTTATATTTATGGCCCAAAGGATAAGCCAGGATAATCTATTATCTCAAGATCTTTAATTTAACTACATCTGCAAAACCCCTTTTATTATGTAAGGTTACATGCACAGGTTCCAGAAGATTGGGACTTGGATTTTTTTGTGGGTCATTATTCAGCCTACCACAGTACCATATAATAAAAAACTTTGGTTCATGAAGATGAGAATTTCATTTTAAGTGAAAGTTCACCAGTGCAAGTACTGTGCACAGACATCCTAAAATTGGAAGATCAATATGTGGCCCTTGTTCATCTGGAATAATTAAAATTCAATTACAATTTTAATATGCTATGCAAATTGTATTAGTTAGTGCTGTCTAGTTAAACAGAACTGACAGGACATATCTGTAAATACTATGAGATTTTATAAGATTGTCTCACGTGACTGTGGGGATGCAAAAGTCCAAATTCCATACGGCAGGCTACAAACCAGTAGCTCCCATGACGGTCCTCTATGAATTCCCAAGGATGAGCTGTCAGGCTGAAATAGATATTAAAATTCCCTCTTGTCTGACTGCTGAAATCATCACCTCTCCTTTTAAGGCCTTCACCTGATTGAATGAGATATCTCTCATCGCGGAAAGCAATCTCTTCAGTTGATTGTAGATATAATCAGCCATAGATGCAATCAGCTTACTGATGATTTAAGTCCACAAAATGTCCTCACAGTAACAGTTAGGTCAGTGCTTGCTTGACCAAACTACCAGGCACCATTACCTCGCCAAGTTGACGCTAAGCCTAACCATCACACTATTTCCCATAGTTGTGATAGTAACATGATATCTAATGCAATTTCTAGAGTTATTCTTTCATGACTTTCTCAGACTCTGCTCATGAGGGAGAGAATAAGACCCAGGATACCAAATATTCTCCAGCCTTCCCTAGTTTCCCTAGGTTGGAAAGAATTATTGCAAATTGGAGATTGGATTGGGAAGAGATTAATATCAAACAAACTGATTCTGCCTTCTTATTTCCTTTCAAACACATATATATTTTTCACAAAGTATACTAGGCCATTTGAGTTTAAAACCCAAGAATTTACCACCTCTATCTTTTATTGACCTTCTGACAAATTCCCTCTAAGGCAAATGGCAGTACTCTTTCTGAATACCTCAACAGGGGGCCATTATTTGCTGTAAAACAAAACATCAACTAATATCTAAAATTGCACACATGCACACACACACAGAGAATTTATTTGAGGGTTATTACTGCACCATTAGAGGTTGAGCTAAGTGTATCTTCTAATCCATAAAATGCAGAGAAGTAATTCTTTATGAGTACCAATTAATGCTAAAATTTTCATAAGTATTGTCATGAATGTGAAATTTTCATCTATTATCAAATCATGTGTTCAGGAATGTATTAGCATTAAAAGTGAAATATTTATTTATATGGCAGGAACAATCTAGGGAATTCTCATATTAACACAGATTAAGATGATAGTCTCTGTAGAAATAATAAATCCCACAGAGGAGAAGCAAAGAATTCCACCTTTTCCCAACTTTTCTTTTTTATTTTTTTGTCTGTCTGATTGCGCCACCATCTTTTTGGTGCGTAGCTTTGAGGAGCAGGGGTCTGCGTCTCTGCCTGCTGCGCAGGTCTGGGACGACTTTTTTTTCTTTTTTTACCAGGAGGTCCCAGGGATCAAACCCAGCTCCTCCATATGGTAAACGGGAGCTCAATTGCTTTAGCCACAACCACTTACCCCAACTATTCTTCATTTTTAAACTTTAATTTACTTATTATGCTTTTTCAGAATCGTAGTCAAGCATGCATTATAGACTCTAATGTTTATTTGTCCTACAAAAGTAATTACTTATAGTTCTACATACATACTTTATCTGAAGTGAGCAGTTTCTCTGACAGCCTTGCTGTGAGCATCCACTATCCTTGCAATTACAGAGAGACAGTTCAATGAATATTGGTTGGTAACAAAATTAATGAGATGAGACTTGTTATTGCTTCTTCACATGAAGACCATAGTTTTCCTTTACATTATTATGTATACAAAATGCATTATTAGAGTACAGATTTGGTAATTCTTGCTGTGATTTCTAGATTTTTAAAATCTAGAATATAGGATGAATTATTTGGATTCTACCACTACTTCGTATAAAAAGGATGTTAAAAAGAAAGCAGATTTAAATTTATATTTAGGTCTTCACTGTAGTTTAAAACCAGGGGTAATTACCATAATTTAAGGTATGCTGTAAAATTGTTCTATTTTCACTTCATTTCAAGACAAATCCATTGTGTTCTTGGCTACTGAAAACTTTTAGGAGCTATGACAAATCACTGCACTTCAAGAATCTTGGACTGGCTAGAAAAACGCTAGTCAACTACTGTAAAAATGCATTTTGGCATAAATGTACTTCACAAAGGAAGAGCTTTGTGGCATGTTCCCTAGAATTTCTTTCAGATTTTGTGTTATAAGAGCAGACTTTTTGCCATCCTCATGGAAAACAGAAGATGAGATTTCATTTCAGGGCTATTGGATGTCAGTTGCTGCCTTCAGTTCCAGAAATTTTATGTATCAGGAAAGCACAACTACCGTGAGTGCTACCCAATAAGGGATTGTAGAAAGTAGAACATAAACACTTATAAGTAGAGATAGGAAGGTAACGTCTGGAAAGAGGAGCTAGAGAATTAGAGAAAATCCACGAATCAGCCCCCTTGAAACACTGGGGCTTAAAGACAAATTGGAATTTTCAGGCTCAACCAGATGCCCCAATAAACCCATGAAAGGGAATAGGTGGAGCTGCTGCTCTGTGCCTGGCAGTGGGCCTGGGATCACTGTTGGTCACAGGACTGGGAGATGAGTAAGAGCTGGGCAAGGAGGGAATAGACATGCTGAACTCTACTGATAATTCTGCATTTGCCTCTCACCTCGTGTAATCATGACACCTTCAGAGAATAATGCCTGTTGCTTCACTTCTACATTCCAAATCTTCTGCAAATGTCTTTTTAGCCTACTCTAACTCAGAACCATTCAGAGACAGTGATGTGTAAAACCTTGTTCCAGATTAGACACATTTAACGTAGTGCAAAACCATGCCATGAAGCATTCCTGCTATGCTTTGCTCTTCTTATTGAAATCATGTAAATGTGTGCTTCAATGGATAAATTCAGATTTGACTACTTCTAATAAATATGTATGGATTTTATATATTTATATGTGAATATATATTTTACGTTTCATCTATATGAAATTTCATTTCATAATCTCATTCATACCAATAAAATATATATATATGATTAAACATAATGATATGATATGACATGATATATGATATAATATAATATAATATAATATAATATAATATAATACAATATAATATAATAAAAGCACCTCCCAAACTCAGGTCTGGTTAGATAGAGATCTTTTGGTATTCAGTTGTTTCTCTCCTTTACTCTTCATGAGAAAATTTGATTAACACTATTATCGATCTCTCATGTGATGAAATACTGTCTTTTGAGTGCTTAAGTTCAAAACCAAGTTTTGAGAAATGATGATGACGTGAAGACCAATTGTTTTCCCAGACATATTTTAGAAGCATTGGCATGTGATAATTATCTGTTTCCTGAAACATTACTGAGGATCATCTATCTTCTTTACTCTTCATAGTTTTCTAGTATGCACAGTTAAAGCTTTAATTGCCTTGGTAATTCCAGCTAAAGGCATTTATAAAGAGCTTCTATTCAGCTTTATTTGTTCATAAGACAAGGTAATCTTAATTAGGTCCAGTTACTATGCTTTAATTACCCAAAATAAAATTAGGTAAGCAAACAAGTGGAGTGAGATTTGTTATTTTATCAGTTTTAGGATACACAGCAGGTGATGCACACTGACAGGAAGAATAAATATGGAAGATGGATTATACTAGTGAATGAGCATGTTAATTCATAATTCCAATAAAAATATAGTGGTTATTCTCTCAATCATAAAATTAAGGTAAAATAGACAGACATGATGCAAAGAACATGCACAAATTAAAGGAAAGTGTAATGATATTAGATTAAACCAGAATTTTTCAACACAATACTTATCTCCTTGTCTCATATGAACTGTACAATCAATACTTATTCAGAAATATATTTTAAAATGGTATCTGGTGAAGTAAGGGATATTCTACAAATAAAAAAAATGAACTATGATGACACTTATCTTAATTCTCAAAAATCAACATTTTTGTTCTGTAGTAAGTCATTACATATAAAGTGACACAGTGAGTATATTTTTGAATTGATATCATAGGTTCATAGTTCTTTGATTTTAAAAGTGAGATTCTGAATATATATACTGAACACTGGGAGTAATTGTAATAAATTGTGATAAAATGCTTTTATTGTAAGCAATTTCTCTTTAAAGAATAGCTGAAACTAACTCCTTACTAAATAAACCACAGGCTGGAGAAAACCTGCACAATTTCATTTAATGAGAAAAGACTTACTTTGCACTTTACTGATGATAAAAATTAAAACTATAAAATTGAAAAATCAATCATCAATGGGTAACATTTCCATTCATGTAAGTTACTTCATTTCTTTTTACGAATATTAAAAAAACATATTCCTTCTTTCTTTTCTCACCAACACATGAATTTGTATAATAATCACTTGATGAAGAAAAGGTTTGATTTAGCATTTCAAGAAAAACACTGAGATGACAGAGAGATAGGCAGAGAATCAGAAAGAGCAAATAGAGGGAAAGATAGAGTAGTAACTAAAGGAATTCTACTTTGCATTGCTTATCCTAAAGATAAAAAAGATTTTAGCAATTGAATTCCAAGGTCTTGACTGGCCCATAAATTTCATATTCTATTTCTCATTTACTACTTGCAAAATATCAAAAGAAATATTTCTCCTTATTAATCTTTAAAACATTGCATCGCCTACATTTTCTTACCTAAGGCTTTAAACTAGGTAAACTTTAAAGTAGCCAGACAGAGGTTATTGCTATGGAAACCACAGGGTACCTCAGAACACTTAAGAGGCATCAAATCTCATTTTTGTCTCCTTTCAGAATCTGCATGATACCTGTTGTTCTTTGAAGCACAGTTTAGAAAACAGTATTTCTTCTAAGTGAAATAGTTTAGGAAATTCATAATTATTTTCCTAGCAGTTGCTACACATCTGAATTATTTCTTGAAACAATATGCTGTATTCTAGATTCTGTATTTATTCAATTAATAAAGCTTATGTTGCTTGATGGGTTGTGCATGTCACTAGAATAAAAGTTAAAGGATGAAACATGGGAATGTATAGCATAATAAACCCTGTTGCAGACAATGAGTTTGTTTAATAGTACAAATTTAAGAATGTTCTTCAATGAATCAGAACAAGTGTACATTAATATTACAAGATGTTAACAGTAGGGCGGTATCTGAGATAAAATGCACCTAAAAGAAAAGAGATAATAAATCCTAGGTTGTTCTAAAATAGCTGATGTAAAAATGGAGAAAATGTTTCTAGTAGGCAAAGTAATATTCCCAGTGGCACTACCTTCCCAAAGGTGAAATCTATTCTGTCAGAATGGCCAACACTAGTAGCCGAGGCATATGAAAAGTTAGGCTTCAGCACTCACCAATTAACTCTTTTTATTATTCACTACCTACTTTTAAACTTATACCACTTTACAAACTTCTCAATTTTATTCACTGGTGTTCTGAACTATAAAAGGAAAGCAATAGGCTGAATATACAGTCATCCATAAAATCCTGTTTAATAATTCAGGAAAAGTTGAAGTTTCTTTGTAAAATACATGCTAATGACTCAGAATTCTTCTGGCGTTACAAGAATATGTGGTTTCCTAAAAGCTTCTTAGTAAATTATAACTTGCTTTTTTAACAATGAAATGATAAATCCAACTATTTATCCTGGTCCATACAAATGGGAGGATCTTTATCATCCTTGTTTTCAACATATAGCAGGACAGTTACTATATACAAGGCAACAATAAGACCAAAGAAAAATTAATATTTGGCCCATCTACATTTTACTAGATGTATGGACTCTTTTTTTTTTTTTCAAACTTCTTTGGAAACCATTTTAAAGAGTCCTGATAAATGTAAATCACCTTCTTCTATACACATCTTCAGAATTCCGGTTATTAATCATACAGAACTTGTGTTGAAGGCATACAATACATCACATCCTTCTTTAGGTACTTTATTACCTGGGTTAATTTTCTCTTCACAATAACCATATGGGTTAGTAGGTATCATTTTACCTTTGGGTGAGGAAATTGAGGCTCAGAATGGTTAAATAAATCACTTAAAGTTATCAATCAAGTTTCAGGTTTCAGGACTAATCTGTCTGACTCCCAAACCAAATTAAATTAATACTAAAACTGCCTATTTATTTTCATTTAGGCAACATATGATAGTATTGTAATCTTGCATTGTACTCAGTGGGTCTACTTGAATAAATTCATATTTGAAAAGGATTTAGGTAGAGATAGCGGCAGACACAGCGAAAGAGAGGTCTGGGATTTCATTCTGGATTTTTGCAATAGCTAACACAATTCATCAACTATCCTCTGAAAATAAAAATAAAAGGAACAAACCCAATTATAGAGAAACCAAGGCACATTTATTGATGACAAAATCATAAAATTAACATTTAGCATGTTTTATTCCTCAATCACATTCCACAAACACACATATATATTTTATAGCAAAATGACTATAATTCTATTGTACTTAATAACAATAGTAGTTTATCTTTGCATGTCTCATATGTTGCTCATCATATTTTAAAGTGGATTTTTAAAATCATGAATACAATTTCCAATTGGAATTGTAGGACCCACCTATAATTTATCAGAACAGGTATAGAAGATTTCCTGTGGTAAAAGCAAAACATGGGAATCTCTTCTAATATCATGCACATATTTATCATAACAACAAAATTAGTTATAACTCAGTAAGAGAAAAGAATAAACCACAGCCAAATACAAGTAACTTGTAGCAAACAACCACATACCAATTTTTTTTCATTGTTGTCTTAGAAAGCAATTATGGGTATTCCCAGACTCTGAAATGCTACCAGAGGCCACCATTGAAAACAGCCCAGCCCACTCAGCTCCCACTGCACCATATTCAAAACAGAACAAACACCAGTGGTCTCTGTCCTTTTTATGCAATAGAATTTCAATATGGTAAATTATAAAGTATAAAAGCCAAATTAGCTAAAGATCACTAAACAAAACACATGTATTGACTGGATGCAACAAGGGAGGGCATCCCAGAGGAACCATGGAAAAAGTTACTCAAGATGGAAGAAAGAAATGTCTTTAAAAGGCAGAGTTTTTGTTTTAGCTGATGAAAAAGTTGGAGTAATGCATATTGGAAATAGTAGCACAGTATTGTGAATGTAATTAATGTGAATTGTATACTTCAAAATGATTAAAATGGGCAATTTGAATTGCGTATATGTTACTACAATAAAAAGTTAATACAAAATAAAAACTCTACAGAAAAAAAGTTTGTGTTCCCACTAAAGGATTCTGGTGAAGGGATAAGGGAAATGAGGTGACTTCTGGACTGGTTGCTTTTTCTGAAACAGGATTAAGAGAAATGAGAGTTTAGTTAAGGAGAGAAGTTAGGCAATGGGGTATCTGCACTAACAGATAGAAATAACAAAGCAGGCCTGAAAGT